>JAGVSQ010000879.1:8661-33547 GCA_022683975.1 Rhyacophila evoluta
TAAAAAAAATTATTATTTATTTTTTTTTAATAAATTTAAAAATTAAAAATTAAAATAATACTTACGAATATATTTTTATTCAACTCGTATTAAAACTTCTGTATTTTTTTGATTTCCTAATTAAATATTTTTTTAGTTCATAGGGTTCTCGATCGCTGCATATGAGTTGAACGCACACGCGGGAAGCACGTTGCGAATGTACGAGTCAGCCGGGTGAGGCGTGCTGGCCAAAGTCCCCTATCTCCTACTCACATACCCACCTACCTACTACACATACTGGAACATAATTATTATTATTCCCGTATCCATGGAATAATAAATTAAAGGGTGGCCATCGATGGAGATGGCGGGGCTTGGGAATATGTCACGAAAATTATTTAAAAAATAAGATAAATTAATTTGTAATTTGACTTGAACCCATTCATGAGAGATATAATTATGTGTGTTTATTAATTTAATTAATGTTTACTAAATAATTCTAAACAAACAATAATAATGATATTTATTATTCGGAGCGTTTAGACTGAATTCAGACTTTGCGTTGGATTGACAGTAACGTTATAATTTAATATGCGATGTTAATTAAGCCACCGCCCCCCGAACAAGCGCGTACGCTTGTAATTCGTTTGGTAACTTGTCAGCTTAAGCACTATAATAATAATTACATATATGTATCATCGCCTTCCAATATGTATCGGACGGAACTATGCTAGTGGATATTGGCTAACAACCAGTCATCACAAAATAAGTTAAGATGCGTCTCCGCGTTTCCGTGTTTTGAATATCCATGTAATCCGTTTTCTAACGAGACGAGCATTTTCTAAAATATTTGGATGTAATATGACAATATATCGATATGAAATTTGGAGCTTGGCAAAGGAACAGATTGTCATCGAAGTTGTTTTTTTAAATCGACATCTTTGTTGAATACTTTGTCGGATCGAAAAAAAATGAGGATGAAGCACTCGTTAGCACGAACGCACGAAATACGAACAAAAAATCGTGGACGAATGTAGAAACTTCTACGTTCGTACAGAATTTTGTATTCGTAATTTCGGACTTAGTAGAAAATGAAAATAACTACTCAGGATAGGGCGATCCTATTCCGAAAAAAATCGAGATTTCGAATTCCGATTTTTTTTATTTTCTCGAAATTTGAAAACCCCATAACCCCATGAGAATTTGATCGATATTCTGAAATATAATATGTCACGGTTAGAGGTTAATACATTATAATTATACTTTTGAGCAATCACATGTACAAAGTTCCATACTCAAATTATTATCACATCTTATGTTTCGAAAAAATGATACACAATAATATTTTTATCGTTATAATTATAATACTCATTTGCTTTTTTTGTAGTATCTCTAAGTTATAAGTAGATAGAGGATTAAATTACAGTTGTGTAATTTGCGGATTTACCAATAAGTGCATTAAGCGCGGTCCTAGGACCTTACAAATGACGGGAGGCTTAAAAAATAAAAATATTACAGAAGCTTGAAACGGAAATAATAACGAGAAACCACAATTTCTGAACGAAAGCAGCTTTAGCAGCAGGAAGCGCCAGACTTAAAAAAGGAAGAATGTAGGGTTAGTGAAATTATATCCTCTTGGCCTAAAGGCTTCAAAATTGAATTGCTTTGGAGGGTTCTCAAGTGCTAAATCCGTCACTGGTTGTGATGTACTAAAATGAAACTGTAGAGAAAGTAGTTCTCGGTTTTTGAATAGCCCTCTGGATGGCAGGTTTGTTAGAGGACATATTTATCACGCCTGCTATAAATATCATAGTCGCTCGGCCATAAAATGTTAAGCCATCATTTATCATTTAAATAAACTATTAAATTAGGTACTCGTGATAATAAATGCACACATAGAGTAAAACACATGGTTACCGTATTATAGAGTTGTCGAACACATGTTTTCATCTTCGCCTGTCATGAAGCACATCCTTCTTAATTATGATGTGTTTAGTTTATTTTCAGTACATATTTCATTTTCCTCGGATTCTCATTAAAATTCGCTCCGGAACCCATTAATACAAGCCGGCTGTTACAGGAAAGACAAAAAGCGATTCCTGGAATTTGCTGTTGATTTATTAAGTACGAAAAATAAATACTCACTTAATATTCCAAAAATGTGGTCTGTTCGGAATATTTGTGCACAGTTGCTAACTGATAAATTGATTTATGTGACTCGAAGCTGTATCATGCGTTCTATGCGTGCACTTTTACGGTAATACTCATATAGCGAGATGGCGAATTTCGGCACCTGACAAAAGCTCAAAGCACATCCAAAGCTTTGAGAATATGTTGATGCTAATGGCGGCTAATGAAGTATAACTTTATGCGTAAAAAGATAATAAAGTCATAACGAATGTTAGATCTGATGGAACTTGAACATCGCCTGCTTCTTCTTCAAGCTAGTAGATTTCATATATCCTAAAATACCACTGTCACTTAACGATATATTCAGACAATGCTACGGGAACATCGACTGTTAGAAAGTTGATCTCGGCTTCAGTGGCTGGATGGAGTGAAAAGGTAAGCAGTAAAGAAGACTAGCCGACTAGATAAGTTACGTAAAGAACTATGAAGGAGCCCCTGAGGTGTAGCGATACTTTTTTTAATTTTGTTCGCTCGATGTGGAAGGTACAATAAATAAAATAAACAGTCTTCAAAATCGTTTGAAAATACATCCTAACGAAATGTTTCTACGATGGTGATGGGCAAAGACATCATTTTAAAAACTTTAACTAGAAATCTTTTGAGAAGTTGAGTTTGGAATTTGCAAGCTACGTATTTTAAAGATGCTCACACATGTAACACAGTAAACAGTAGAGATACAAAGAGAGTTTTGTCTTTTGCGGCCTTTAATCCTCAAAGGCGAAATGTAGCTGATGTCTTTGAAGCTTTCGGCTGAGACGCAAATTAAATTGTGGAAATGCTATTTGAAAGTGCCTGTACGTTTCATTAATCCTAAACAGTAGATATGCCTCAATATGCACATGGAATCCAATTAACGTATAAATCCTTGGCGATTTTATGTTCCAGTTATTTTTGCGGCGTCGACTGAAGAGCGAGTACGTGTGCTGGGACACGATGCACTATTATGCTACAATATCACTTTAATACGATTGAATTACTTCCCAGCATTTTAAAATGAATACTGTATCAATGACATCTTTCAAAACATACCCACACTTTATAAATATAATAACTATATTATTAGAAAGTCACGTCTACAACTACCATTTTGACCCATCGTTTGAAGTATCGACTTCCACAACACAAAAACGATCCTCCGTCGTTTGTAAAATAGGGTGATTTTGTATTATTCTACACTTTTATCTGTTAACTGTTTACAGAGGCGCAAATAGGGTATGGCCAGTATGACCACGGCTATAGATGCCTTGCACCAGAAAGGTGCCAAAATTATGGATTGAATTTATTTTTATTAAATATTTAAGACTGCAAAGTGAGACAAACTGTAATTAATGGTATAAAAAATCCAAATATGATACCATAGCATTCATTATATTTGACAGCACTCCTGATTGTTCACATTAGAAGCGGTTGTGCCCGATTATAAATTTTGTCAAAAATACCGGAAAGAAGATGTTCATAGAAGAGCGATTCATCGATTTTATTGCGCCAAATCAAACAACTGGAGAAGGCTTTGCCAACGAAATATTTGATAAGTTGAAAACAATGGTTTGATTATGGGGATATAAGAGGACAAATATACGACATGGAGCCAATATGGCTGGGAAATATAATGATGTACAACCTCGATTCCATGACAACTGCACACATGTCATGTGGGTATTTGGCATGTGTGCAGTTGTCTGGTTACCGTTCTCAATGTACATCCGGATCGACTGTAAAAAAATACTTACATCACACGTTATCGTAAATAACTTCAAATGTTCGTATCCAACAAGGCCGGTCAAAATACAATACTTCGTCTTATTTTATGGTGGCACTTATTTCATCATTCATCGATACCTACTACAAATATGTAGGTATATGTATGCATATCGATATAAATTATTGATATTAAGCAGGACGGTTACAAAAATTCATAATATCCCAAATTATAAATAGTTTTGTCGGATATTCACGTATTTATTTTATTCTAAAGTTTCACGATTCGAGTAATTACAGCTGTACAGACAATTGTGCGAAAGTAAAAAGAAATAGCAAGCTTCTTTAGATGCATTTATAGCACTGCAGCTGGCGGTAGATAGATTGGGGCTTAAGGTCAACATGGGGAGAACAAAATACGCCAATCTTCAGAATATAAATGCATATTGATAACCTGTAGTCGGAAATCTTATAAATAAAAATGGATAGCGAATTTGTACATTTGGGCGCCTTGTTCACATCCGCAATAATGAGATGAATTAAAAGTGAGAAAAGCAAATTCAATCTGCGATCGAATACTTGAATCAACTTTTAGATCTGGGCATCTATATTGAAAGAATCCTGATATACAGAACGTTAATAAAGTTGGTACTCAAATAAGGATAGAAACTTAGAAGACCAGCGCCGTGGACTTTCAAAATTAAAATTGGATATTGAAGCAAACTGTCAATTGTATTGTCAGTTATAATTTTTCAAAATTTATTGATATTAAAAGTTTCTTTTGGGTTTAGACACATTGTCCGTCAGGATTACAATAATTTGATTCCTATAAAGCTTGAAGCTTCGAGGAAGTGTTATTTGGTCGTGATATGGATGAGGTGAAAATGTTCTAAAATATATTGATTTCATTTTTCACGCAAAATGGCGATACATTGAAAAGTTTGCTTGAGGAAACCAATGTCTTATGATTCGCTCAGTTGAAAAAAGCCCTCTGGACGATTTTGAAATTAAAGTGATATATGAATGCCGTCTTCTGCGTTAACTTAAAATCTGTAGAGATACCGGATGAGAGTTTTTAAAAATATTTCATTTCGTTAGAAAATCATTCAGAAAATTCGGGTCACTTGCAAAAAACCACTCTGCGAACTGAGTTTCAAAGAGCATCACGATTCAAAAAAGGACAATATGGCCGTGGTACTTATTCTTCATCTGGTGGGAAACTGTGCGTGTGTTTTCTTTTGATTTTTTGTTGTTTTTGATTGTGTATTATGGATGATTTATTGATGTGTGTCACAGAAACTCTTCCTGAAAATCCAAGGAAGCGTTAAAGAGACCATCGCTGGAAACGCATCATACTAACCAAAGAAATGTAAATACAATTGGATACTGTAGTACTTGCTTTCGCGCTCTTTTTCTAAATAATTCATAGGAGCCTCGATATTTTCTTGTGGTAGTTTTTTTTCTTCTTAATTTAAATACCATAACATTGATAAATAAAGACATTAAATAATTACACAGTAAATTTATATGAAAATCTTAATTTGTTTTTCAGCCTCACGTGTTATGTAGGCTATTTCACAAAAATGATTTCACAATTTGATTTTGTATCGTATATATTTAGCTGTTTCTTCATTTTTGCTGTATTTGCTCGTTCATTCATAAAAAAATGAATGATGAAAATATTGGAATATTAAGAATAAATATTATTTCAACACATGGCACGAGTAGTCCGCGAATATTATTATTCGAATCAGATTTTTTTATTTGGTGAGATATAATTAAATGAAATTCTAAATTATTTAAAACTGGTAAACTTCCATATGTGAGATTTTATTATTATTACTAAATATTATTAGTGTTTCATTAATAAAATACGAGAAATAAGTTCATGAGAAAAAAAAATCAAAATCAATTTAAATAATTTCAAAATAATATGACCCTCCACTGGATTTTTACTACTTGAAATTTTAGCAAAGTCAGATGCAAAATACACCCTATTTGATATTGAGTTACAAAAACCAATTAATATATTTGACATTCAATATTTTGCAATGCACGTTAAATAACGCATATGAATAAGATTATATCACATTTATAAACACACATGAAGACAATGGCAGAAAAAAATAATACATTTTAAGCTTGATATTCATGCAGTTTTTTAAATATTATTAGAAATTGAATATTTCACAAGAAGTTTTTGTACGTAGGTAGCTCAGTTTCCTTCAATCTGTTTTTATTGTAAATATCTGGCATCCCATCAAGTTAAATAATATGAAACAGCTAAATCTATTTCGTATTACCGCATTATTTGTTGTAGTTAGTATTCCTAAAAAAATGAGCATAATTTTCCTCAAGATATTCTAAGAATCCTAAGACTACGTATATACTCTAGAAACACGGGATACGAATACTCAGGAACGAATCAGAAAAGATTCGAGAAGTATCTCATCTACTAATACAAATAATAAACCGTTTTGCAATCGGTTTTTAGTGTGTTTGTGGTGGGAAACTTAGTTCCAAAATTCGCCAACAGACGATTTTTTTATTATTATATTATGCATAAGAAATTCTATGATTTGGTATAAAAGTACACCGGTTCGGTGTTATAAATTATAACAATTTTATTTATTTGAGTACCTACGTATGGTATCTTCAATGTTTTCAAAACGTCTACAGTAATTTTATTTAAGCTTTTTTAATAATATGATGATTAATATTTAAAAAATGGTCAAAATCAGTAACCATGATAGTTTTTTTAGTTCTTGTTTTTATTATCAGTTTTATAAAATATCGAATATATCTCAATTGTATACTGTTAATGAAAATAATCTTCTTTTAATAAAAAATTGCCAGTTCAAGCCGACCGCACTTCGGCGCCCTCTTGCAAAGCCGCTATATAAATAATTTATCTCCAGAATGTATTCGGTGGATCTACGAGATGCTAGAATAACTGGGATGACGTAAAAGATAATACTGGCTGGCGACGATGTGTCTATATACTTGGAGAGTTACATTTCCATGGATGTTTTTTGTTCCCGGGAAACGATAGATTTAAAAATTGTATAATCGGAAATTTCATTGTAAAGAATAGAAAAGCAAAACAAAGAGAATTTTTTAGAATAATATTCAATACGTTAATAATATTTAAAATAATATTCAATTATTTAAATTCGGCGAGCAAAAAACAAAGTGAAATGTTCAAAATGTCCGTATTTGTATTATTTTCCCCCGTCTGTTCGGGAATTGAAAAAAAGGGAAATTTTGGAAATAACCATCATATAACTACACCTAGTAAGCGGATACAAAAAAGAAGTACTTTTGCTCAAATTTTAAATGAATTTTTATTTTGAGTATGAAACTGTATTATAATCTAGTGTTTCAATAATTACATGCATACTAAATCAATTATATTTTCAAACAATTTAATTGAAGTCTAGTCCGATACTTAAAATAAAAAATTGTTTTTCGTAATTTCCGAGAACTATTCAATACCTACTCAAAATTCATGTGACATCGAGATAATATGTTTAAAAAAACGCGAACAGTATATATATTAAGATATGATGAATTTAACATAAATTTCCACGAGGTACCCTTAGTTTTCGGTATTAGAATTAGTTGCATACCTCAGATATTATATATCAGTACTTTAAATTGAAACTCAACTTGGAATATATACTTTTTAATTTGAATATTACGTTGCGCTTGTTGCTAGACTTGTATAGAGATATAGCTGCAGAAACTGAAAGAAGATCTAGTTTGAAATCGGACAAAGAACATAGAATCGACGATACGTAAATTATGACATTTTTGATACTTGGTAATTGGTAATTTTTAGATGTAATCGTATCGAGAGGTAATGAATGATCAATCGGCCTTATTCCGTTTCCTGAACTTTTAGTATGCATATGAAGAAGTTGTCTCTTCAACCATTGTCTGAATCCTAAAGCTCGCTATGCACGTATTAAAAACTATGTTGTGGAATTTGCTAGAAAATATGTCGTATTATTATTCCCACTTCTTACGTCCTTCCGATATTGTTCAGATAATTTATTTCCTATGTACGACATTGCTATTTATAGCTGTTTCCTATTCAATATTATTGTTTTTTTCAGTACGAGATATCTCACTTTTTGTATAACGTAAAAAACCATTAGACACGTGTGAGTATGTTGCGTAAATAGGTACCCGTACTTTTTCTGTACGTAAGTTTAATTTTTTTATTTAATCTATGAAGTCATTCTATAAATTTGAAAATTAACGATCTTTTCGAAGAGTCGTAAATAAATATTTTAATGATGTAATATCTAGTTAGTAAAATAATTAAATTGTTTTTAAATATTTTTATTATCACTATTTATTGAATGCTAGGGTCGCGTGTCTGTCAAGTATTATACAAACATAATAATATACACGACTAAAATGTATTATGATTAATGTGACCATATGTTTCGTTTTTAGGTAGCTTGTCCCGTTGTCCCCAAACACGGCTTCAGGACGCCGAAATGTCCTCTTTTTAGAAGAGAACAACCCACGGTAACAATTTCAAAAAAGAACGCGAAAAACCTAAAAATTATGCGATACGGTAGCACCTAGAGATTCCGCGAAATTCGGTTTTCGAATTTCGATTTTTAACATTCTAGTACGCCCGAAAGTAGAATTTAAATTTGGAACACCTACCACTTACTACCGGAAAAATAGTAGATATTCCGTTTTAGGAAAAATGTAAATGGTCCCGTTAATATGATACATACACATAACATTAGATAAATTATTAATTGTTATACTCGTTTTATACTATATAAAAAGTAAAACAATGTGGTAACGTTTCAGTTTCAGAGTCACAACACTCACAGCATGGATAATAATTACATTTTTACACTAATATACATAAGATTTAATCTAAAAGTTTAATGTCAAATATTCATATGGCCAAGAGTCTACTTACAATTTGGATAGTACTTTTGAGAGATGTCTGGAGATAATACATATTTTTACTATGAAAATGCCAAAATTGTTTTGGGTAGTCAGGGCCATTCTTAGATAATTAACAAGTTAAGGAAGAAGGTTTCACTTGGCAAATTCTTACTATACCTTTCTATGCTAACTTTCCGCGTTTGGATTTGCCATTTTTTTTAAATATTAAATTGAACTAGTTTTACATTACCTAGTAAATTCATCAAGTGTGATCGAGGCTTAAGAGCGACACCCCATGGATACATGTTTAAAAATCTGCTTTTAATGAATCTTTATTATTGAGTAATTTGTAGACGAATGAACGAAAGTTTAATAAAGAAAGAAATTGAAAACTTGATGTATATGTATTCATAATTTATCCAACACTGCTGTTTTACAAAAATATGCGGTCGCCATCTTAAACTCACCCGTGTTTCAATATACATACATACGAGTATACCATAAATACCCGAATGGAGATTTTAAGGGTTTAGGATGAACACTGATGCGTAGTAAAATTCAAACCAAATTCAAAAAAGTAATCTGTCAAAATAAGTACATGTTCACATTTTTTGCCAGGCCCGGCTAACCCAGATTGCCACACGGGCCCCGCACATAAATAAGAATAATTGCAAATTTTCTTCCAATATTTATTTCGATATATCTGTTCTGGCCTTAAAACAAATTTGGCACTTATTATTTTCTCTTAGTGACTGATTTGAATTTGAATGCAGACGTACGTATACAGCAAGTTATTAATCATTGTAAATCTGTAAACAAATGATACTACAACGTATTGTAGATATGAAGACAAAACATAGGTACTGAACCAACAGAATATATGTGTATGGGAATTAAGATACAAGGCTTCGTTTATTCACAAAGACACTTAAAATGTTAATATAGTTTTATAGATTATGATCGATAGCCATGCAAAAGGGCCCACACCATACTTCAATGCAAAGTCGGTATATTCAATATTTCGTGATAATTTTGTGGCATTCTTCTTTTATTGTTTCGATTCCTTTATTAAATGATAATTTAAATAGTTTTATAATAAATTTCGTATATCAATACGTGAAGTTTATTTTTATATGTTTCCATACTGTTTGGGGTAAGCCCTTTTTTAATTTATAATTACAAACGTTTGTTTGCTAGTTTATATCAAAATTTCTAAGTTAACTTGACACTGAAGTTTGAAGATAATTTTTGCATACAAAATCTGTAATTATATGTTGACAAGCCAGTATCAGTTTTGTTTTATTAAATTGATGCCACTTGACGGAAATTATAAACAAAGGATATTATAAAAGGAAACTCTATGTAAATATGAGCAATAAACAAACATAAACATTGCTGCAAATAATTTCATAATAATAATGGCCGATGCTTAATACTCAAACCTCATCTATTAATAAACTGTCAATTGCATTTTTAAGTAAAACATTCGTTTTTTTGTTGTTATTTGTTAAATGAGTATTACATATTTAATTTATTTGCAACATGCTATCAGAAATAATACCAAAGAAATCAAAATATGGATGAAGCTTTCTCGTGTTTATCATTTTGTGTATTTTTTAAAAATTAAAACATTTCTACAGAATTTCCCCCTAAATTTCTTTCTTAGTTTATTTAATTATAAGTTGTATAAGAACTACGCCACTGATGAAGGTACGTTATGTTATTCAATGTTACCTAGCTGCACTGCTATAGGTTAACACTTTTTTTTAAATTGTATACATCTTGTATTCTAAAAAAATTGAACGTTGTTAGGTAAATCCATTGTGATAAAGACATATGTATAAGCTTATCGAATAAAAACTGTCAACACTTCTAATGAATCACCGTTATAATGAAATTGAAAACATTAAGGATGTGTTATACCCGGATATTCTTGAAAAATACGATATTCCTTTTACACATTGCCCCTTAATATAAATGTAGAATTTCCGAGATAAAATATAGCGTAACATCGTATTCAATTCTTTGTGATAAAACAAAATAAAATATATCGATAAGATAACTAATGTGTAATAATGTCCGAAGAAACGGATCTGGAATGAAGCAGATCATATGTTATAATTAGTTATGTATTATTAACTTTGTCCCATTTAAATAATATATTTTAGATTGTTGTTGCCCAAAGACTGTTGGCATGCCAAATATACAAGTACATACCACTATAAACATTATAATTACAGTTTTATTGATCATCTTTTCAGGACCGGCACACTTCATTTTGGCGCCCCGTGCCAAACATCAAGCAATTTTCACAAGGTACATTATTTTCAGATTTAGTAGTCAGACAAATTTCCTATGGGTGCTTCATGAAAATTGAAGTCAACTTTGTAATTACATCTTTGTGAATTTCCTATGTGTGCGTGGATTGGAATTTATAAACTCTGATATTGTAGAGAACGTGGTGGTATTTTGATACATTTTTTTATTGCAGACATAGAAATTAATATAAATAGCTTGATGTTGCCATTGAAGACAATGGCAACACTACAATAACCGGAAAACACTTTTAATACTTGCATGGATTTATTTAATTTAATGTAATTTAATAATAATCAAAATTTTGAGAGACGGTAAATTTATACTTCGTTTCTTAAAATAAGTACGTACTTACTAAACTATAAAATAAGCAAACTTGCTATTTATAATATAATAAACAAAATACACCTCAGCTATGTTTACTATGACATTTTTAGGTAAGATCGCAACTTCGGAAATAAATCTAACTTATTTGCTGTCCCTATATTCTGCCAATTTTAACCATTTCCAGCTTGCTACTCCAAACATTCCATACTTGCAATATTTATTTTCGCCGCTTAGTACTCTACGTCGGAACTTTCGTGACGGATCTGTATTTTCAGTTAAAACGTTAACGTTTTCGCGTATTTTTTAGTTTTGAAAACACTCTTATTGATAAAGACATTATAAACAAATTTTTATTGTTATCGAAAGTACTGCAACCTTAATGTTAGGTATTTAATACCAAAACTGGCTTTATAATATTTTCTTAGCTTTATTATTAATTTAATTAATTCAACTAATATATGTTGAAATAAATATACGCGTTTTACGTTTTGATGGGTGTAGTTTAATTATTAATATTACTGAAAATAATGTATTCATCAAAATTGTCAAAAATATGTATATTTTTTTTTCGGCGATTTTTTAGCTTTCGTAAAATATTTGGTAAACATTTACTCTCGTGTAGTTGTAGAATATCCATAAAAGTTTTGACATCACTGATGGGGATAGTCGAAAGCTGATTTGACACAAAAACCACTATTTCTTTAATACCTTATATCCTTCGGTTTAGTTTGCCATATTCTCCACCGGAGCTATTAGCAGGATTTTTATTGCACTGCTACAAATATTGCCGATAGCCCGGAGTTTCCCAAACTATGTTCGGGGGAAAACTGGTGTTCCGCGACAATTTGGAAAGCTTTTATACACTGTAATAAATTTAAAGATCTAAAAATTACCCAGCCTAAAAAAATAAGCTAAGTGTTCCGTCAAAATTTCCGGGCTTGCGAAGTGTTCCATTGCAGAAAAAGTTTGGGAAACCCTGTGAGAGCCAATACTACGCTTTTGTCTCCCCGGTTGGTAGAGTGCGCGCCTAGCGATCCGGGGAATGCGGGTTCGATTCCCCATCTGCCCATTGGTTTGAGTAATTGACGGACAAACAATTCTAGTGAAAAATAATCTGTCAAGACGTCTTCATATTGCGGATATTCTTATACTCCTCTTTCGGAGTGGATATATTCACACTGTGTAGATCCATATGCTCCATGTTGGAAGCGAATATGGTATATATAAAAAAATATTAAGCACTATTTGCCTGAGTTCACTAGTATTGGAAGATTTATTGTTCCTCAGAGTTAAAAGCAGGCAGACTAGCTGCACTGGTCATCCGTGTAAGTGGCATACGTACGATGTGTTAACGTCGCTATTATTGTTGTAAATTTGGAAGAACCATAAATATCTCTTGTCCGATCCACCCATGTCACAGATTGTTTGATAAAATTTTGTTGTTTAGTTCCCCAGCGCATTTATTGTGTGCGTGTAGTAAATTAGTACTGAAGACGAAATAATATAGAGTACGTACAATATTATTTCAATTGACCCCAATTTTAGCTGTTAAACAATCAATTGTAAAAACCCCACATTTTTTTTATTTTGGTGATGCTAAACACGTGCCAGTCATCGGAATACGAATTTCGATTTAAAATAATGGGTACCTATTCTAATTTAGCTACGCAATATTTTTTTCTGCCTTCAAGTTAGATACGAGCGTATTTATCCTTATCTTATTCATTTTGTCTATAAGCAGTCTTTTGTAGACTACTTGGATATTTAAATTTTTTTTATGGAAACATAAAGGACTCTGCAGTAGATTTTCGCAGTAGGATGCAAGTCTTCGAAATGCCACCCATTAAATAACATAGACCAATATAGAAAACCATTGCGTAAAGATTTTAAAATATTGAATGGTTCAAAAAATGTTTTGATTTCGCTGCTTATGCCGCCCCCTTACGGTGCCGCCTGATGCGCCCGCCTATCTGTATAATAGTACGACACGGCCCTGCAAATACACGAACTTTAAATCCTTCTGTATATATCTTTGATAAGGTCAATATCAAACATGGGAGTGGACGCTTCGTTAAGTACTGTCGAAAATCTCTGATATTTTGAGAAAGTTCTCAGAAAAATGTTTGATTAAAATTTGGTGACGTCACAGTAAAAACGAAATGTAGAAATTCTATAAATAAGTCAGACCACTATTTTATAGAATCGGTCAAATCTCAGATGAGTCGTGCGCATTATTTGTAAGGTTGGTAGGGTACTTTGAAGAAATTTACCATTTAATAAAAAGTGCCGGGAGAGCTTCAATGATTGCATAGATCACTCCATATTAACATTTGATGCAATAGAGAGGGTTGGAGGAATTGACAGCCAATCAGGATACAAGGATAAATTTATTGTACATTTATATCACATCTTGAAACGTATATAACTTAACCAAAATCCAAATCACGACGTGTGTTCACTATAATAATTAATCTATTAACAGTTGTCAGATTTGTAATATTTAGTGATTGGTCGTGGGTTTTTAACTTTCATCTGAAAGTTATTGAAGTCCAATGATTATAATTTTATCGAATTTGGATTCCCTCCTTAACTTATGAATATAAAATAATATAGTACATCTGCTAAAGGTAATTAATAATAACCTATTTTGAAACATAAGACAATTTCAAAGTGTCACCGGGTTTTATTACCAGTCAATAAAAATATTTTGACACAGTTTATGATAAAAAAAATATATATTTTTATTGGCAATTATTTCTAATAAAGCGGGTTGTTAACCGGGAAACATGTTTTCCGTTAGAATCTAAATATCATTCAATTATTTTATTTTAATAGGAAAATATAAATAATGTCGTATTTATCCATACATATTGTGAGCATGGAAATTCATTTAATATGAGAATGTCATTAATATTAAATACCGTTTTCATTCAAAACAAATGTAAATGTTCTTGGAAATATGATCATGGACTTCGACTAGTCATAGATATCGTTTTGGACATGTACGAGTATAGCTTGTTTTTAAATACCAATTATTTTAATATTTTTTTTTATATCCTACATTATGTGAAAAATGTTATTATTTACACCATAATTGTTTATTGCAACTTATTTTAGATCTAGAACGATCCATAGAATGGTGTTTTGCCTTCATCCTTCTCTGTCAGCTCCAAGTTCATTCCAATGCGTTAACTTCAAGTATGTGTCCTTTTCTACACAGCACGCCCATTACATTTTAAGTCTCTAGACCCTTCTTCCTGCTTGCGTAATCAATAATTATTAATTAAACTTAAAATAAGTCATACAATGTTATTTTATTGTGAATCCATAATTATTGCATGATTATCCGAGACTATTTGAGCTACTAATTGACTACTGTTGTGGATGGAAAACTCTATTGAGGCTAAGTTAATGGAAATTTCAGCTTTATATTGTTTTATAATAGATTGCTTTATTTGTGTCAGCAATTGAATCATGCACACCTAGATACTCCTAGATTTCACACCAAAATGCATGTTTTTATTACAATAGGAAGTGTATGAAATGTTTTTTTTTGTGATGCCATTTTTGATTTGTGGTAAAAGGATATATATGCGGATGGCACTTTTTCCTGACAGTCGGCGAATGTTGTGCAAATGTGTCACATGTTGACTTGAAATGTTAGAAAACAAATGAAGAATAGAGGGAGTGAAAATTTTTCAAAAAACGGGTGTTACCAGATTCGGGAAAAATATCTCCAAAAGAAGTTAGCGGTATAAGGGCATATATAATACAATATAACCTGAGTCATTTCCAGATGGCAGGCTACATCTGAGGATATTGTATTCAATGGTTCTGCTAACTACATTGCTTATAATATGATGTTTGCGGATATCTTTGCTCTTTCCAACAAGTGAATGGAAGTACCTAATTCAAAATAATTTTAAAAAGACCGATGGTCCTTGATAGCAAAAAAGTTAACCACCAAATCAAGACCTTCCCAGTTCTAGATCCCTTCCTTGAAAAAATTTCACTGGAGAAGTTTTTTGCAATTCATTCCAAAGTTTAAAAAAGCAAAAATATCCTTCTACATGTGCATGATTCAATTACACCAAACTCTTTTTACACGGTACCACATTCCCCAAATGTTTTTTGTTTAAATCCAGTAGACCAAAAATTTTGAAAAGAAGTATTACACAAGCTGTGGATATCTAATTGGTGAAAGCTATGTCGCACCAAATGTGTGTAAACGAGTTTGTCTACTGTCTGATGGTGAATAATCTTTGCCATGATAGTGAATAAGTATTTTTTTAATAAAATTAAAATACAATAGACAATAATGAACCTGATTTTTATTATATCTATTTTTATACGAGGAAACTTATCCATCACTATTTTTTATTGCTATACTTTTTTACACGGTATTGCGTGAAACATATACATATGGACTCTCTTTCTTGGTGTATGGTGTATAATCATTTAAGTAAGGAGATTGTAATATTTTCCTTTTGGTTCCCTTGCATAGATTACTAATAAAAGATTGATAGTTATTAAATTTACTAAAATGTTGACAAAATCATCATCTCCAAATATTTTTGGGGGTGTAATTACTGTAAGTGTGAATTGTAAATGACAAAAATATAATACATCACATGAAAGAGTTTTCTTGAACAGGAAAAAACAGCAAAAATATATTCTATTTTGAGTTTGCATTGACTTATTAGGTAATTATTATGTTTGATAATGTTTCCAAGTTATCAGTGGTGTATTTAAAAAAATCCCGTTTTATGACAGTTTTACTTAAATTTATTTTAATTAAAAATATATTTCTGCGTTTATTTTTTTATAAGCTCGTACAAGCAGTTCAATATTCCTCTAGCCATTATTGATGCAGGGCATTCTGACTGATTTTGCTTGCAGTTGAAAGTCCAACAAAATATTGAGGAAATTCATTAAAACAATAACAATATGTAGTTTGTAGTAGAAAAATGTAATATGTATTTAAGAGTACACTTATACATGTATGAATCAATCATTTAGCATACATAATAAGCCTCTAGTATATATAGAGATTCAAAATTCAATAGGGAAGACCTAATTGTGGAAGTGTTAATTAGATTTGATCATCTCTTGAAGATGTTTTGTACTCTTGACTGGTGAAATATACTCCTTTCGTGTTTTTCAATCAATGGTGAGATATACAGCAAAGTTAGTAATTCCACATCTGTTTTGTCCCTTCTTTAATCTAAAAAAATGTTTCTTTATCAGAATTGTTTTTGAAAGTATGTTGTATTATAAACAAATTACCTTTCTGCTATTAAAAAATCAGTCCTCCAACCATATATCGAGTCTGACAAGTTTTAATGGATAGACAGGATGTTATTTTGTGAATTACTAAAATACCATGTATCTAACTTAATTACTAGAATACTTTGGATGGAATATCATTATGCAATATAATATTATATTGTTATGTATTTATTTTAAAATAATTTTACTCCACTTACTTCATGTAGCCTTTTTGTCCCCAGTGAGGACCCCACCAATTAAGGAGAAGCCAGTAAGTCGGAGTGTATCCAACCACTAGCACTGCGTGATTGACAGTCTTATTTGTGCATGCGTGGTCGTCATATATTCCTGAACTAACAGAAAATAAATCATTAAATTTATATGTCATATTTATCAGTTATCTTGTTTCTCAAAATGCAGAAAACCTAATAATGTAACATATTCCTTAATATTCATAGATTTTAGTCGGGTGTGAGTGACTTCAGGTTAATTTGTTTTAAAATTTCATTAATGTAAAAGATATTTCTCATTTAGTAAAGTTTTTAAATTTATTATGATATTTTTATTACATTATAAAATTTTGACTCTCTTTGAAAAAAGTAATGGGATATTCTTAATAAAAATGGTAAGCAATTTATAAATTGCACAAAACTTTATACTTAATAGTTATATGTACTTACTGGTACAGTTGGAAAGTACGCGGTGCAGCATTGATGGAAACGCCGACGGGACCAATGAGAGCCACTGCTCTCTGCAAATCCATCTCATCGCCACGCTTAACTAATGCCCATTTCGCAACCGTTGCTACGACCTTCGACTTCTTCCAGTGGCATTTTGCTTGCTACAAGATGATCAAAAACATTGAAAAATTGGTTATTTCTTATTTGGAAATTTTGGTAATTTAGATTGTTGAAATAGTTATGGATTTAGTTAATACATTTTTTTTTTTTTTTACTTTTTACATTATCTAATGATATTTTAAATGACATGAGTTTAAGCTAGAATCTGAAGGACACACTTCAATTTTCTAGTTTTCATTTTTGCTGTCTTAAATATAATTTCATGAAAAAATGTTTTTCAATTTAATTTTGTAATTTTTACCTCCTTTAGAATCCTCGCTTCTACTCACATAAGAATTATTAATATGCACAGTACGGAATGTTAGTCGACTATAGAATAAAATATAATTCGTGATACTATTCCTCATATAGATGTATAAATATTGACATATACAGAAAAAATATATCAAAGCTTATTAATATTAAATTAAAATATAAATGTATACATATTTAATAAAAAAAATATTAAATTAGTCAAAATGCAGCTATCATTCTTAAGAATGTGTTAATTGAGTTAATGACTATGAACTAATCCCTATAAAAATATGTTAACATACTTTCTTGTATTAGAGAACTCTATGTTCCGATTCCTACTGAAATGGTAGTTAAATAAATGAATGTTATTTTAATTTAAAATTTAAACCTTTTCGAGGTATGGATAATCTTTATATGACATGACTCCATGCTTATGTAGATATTTTAGTGCACTTGTCAAAGATCCTCCACCACAGCCATAATTTCCCCATGAACCGCTGCAATCTACCATTTGTTGCTCGCTGTAATTTTTGAAATTTGATAATTATTTAAACTAAATACTGGCCTATGAAACTTCACAATAAATGCATGAAACATTCTCTCCAATTTGTTTTATGTTGATAAATATTTATTGCTTGGAATTCTAGCTACTTTTACAAACTAAAATTACACAAAATTTTTGAACTTGCCTAAGCGGTTGTAACAAATGTTTTCTTTTAAATAGTTGTGCTTGTACGGCGTGAGCTACAGTAAAAGCATAACATGCTCCACATCGACCTTGACTTGGTATTTTCGGCGTAAAGCCCCTGTCCCTCCAATCTAACTGTAAATTAAAAAAAAATGAAAATTAGCTAGCCCTAAAAAGATCTGACAGCGCTGACATCTGTGTTAAAGAACATATATTTGAAATTCTAAACAATTTTTTTTTATTGATAACATTTTATCTCTCACTAATGGTTTGGTTGAAGCAATTCAAGCTAGTTACAAACAAATACACCACAATCATAATTTGTAAATATGACCTCTGCGCAATTTTTATGTGAATTGCATGCAACATTAGAATACAGTGGTTTTGAACAGAGTTTTTCAACCTTTTTTGGGCCGTGGAAAATTTACAGCTTATTAAGCAGAATTATAGATGTCATTACTATGAGCTATGCCTTGCCTGTTGATAGAAAATTTGTTGAATTATGATGAATCAAACAGCACAGCACAGCAAATCGTAACATTTATATGTTTGGTTTTGTGCATATTTATAACAGAAAAGTATAGTTTAGGTTCACCACTGTTTTTATCAATTACTTATTTGAATATTTTTTCATATCATATATTGGAATGTTGGGTTCACATTTGATAAGCATACCTCATCAGGAATGAAAGCATCTTCTTCGTGAACTATAGATGAAAGAGATTGATTGGGTGGATTAATATCCTGCACTAATTTTACAACACGTCGTAGATATTGTCGCAGAGTCTGTGAAATGAAATCAAATTAGACATTTAGATTTTCTGTTAGATGCCATCACGTGCATGTATATTTTAAATAAAATATTCATTTTTTTTGCAGTGTTCGTTCATCCAATTTTAATTGATGATGATGATGATACATTAGTTTAGTTTGAGACTAAATAAATGTTCATCTTATCTTATCCACTTGCATTAGTCTCTAAGCCCAAACCATTTGAACTTGATCATAAATTTTTAGTATACTACAAGGTAGTAAGTATAGTACAAAACTTCATATTCCTCCATATTCCTTCATATTTCAAACTCTAAAGCTGACTGTAGATAATCTTTTGGCAATTGCAGCTTGATTCCTTTTGATATAACGTGTATTAAGCTGCTAAAACACTTTTAAAAAATGAGAGTTTTGCCTTAACAACTCGATTTGTAAAATCAGCTTCAGCAGTTTCAGAGGCGCATTCATAACATGAGGATATTTTCAAATGAACTGATGAGCATCCTGCAATTTTCCATATATATACACAGAAGTAGAATATATTTTAAGATATGAGGATAAAGGATGGCAATGAAATATGAACTATGGATTTTATGACTATTTCAAAAAATTACCAGGTCACTAAAATGGTTGTCGGTCAGGTTGAAAGACTTCCCAGCTTCATTGTGCAGTGAAATGTGTATCAAGTTATCAGCCCATGCCCTCCTAGCGGTTACTTCATGTGACACACTGGCATAAGATTTATTATATTTTGTCTGGAATATAAAACATAAAAAAATAAGGGTGATATATTTGGGAAAACCTAACGGAACAATTGATTACTCTAATGAAAATGGGTAGAAAGAGTTTTTCAGAGGTAAAATCTGACATTTTATTAAGCCAATAGCACTTGCTAGAAAAAGTATGAGAATATTTTAATAATTAATAATTTTTGTAATTTAAAATATTGTCATTAATATTTCAGATAAACTAGTTAATCGATCATTTGGTGAATACATTAGCTATTTACACTGATAAATTGAGTCAAATGTTATGTTATTTATGAGTAAATAATAAATAACAATATTAATAAAACAATCAATAATAATAATACAGAATTTATATTTCGATAGTATCTTTGTGGGACAATGAGTCAGTGCTTTGCAACCGCTGTACCTCGACATTGTGGTGGAGACAATATTGGGTGTGCATCTATTTAATATAAAAAGTCCTAATACTTTTTCCACAATATAAAATATTTGGCAAAGATGAAATCATAGAGAAGCAGAAATAATTAATTTGTTTGGAGGAACAGTTTTATGTGATATATACATACATGTAATCGAAAAAATATTTATTTGTAGGTATAACTTTTACCACTAAATGTTTTAAGTGTTTTGATTTTATCATTGTTCATAAAGTAGTTCAAAAACTTGATGATTCAATATAATCAATATTATTAAATTAAATATTATTAAGTATAAAAAAAAAAAAAATTAAGTATTACATGAGAAATGCCGCCACTATGGTGGCATTCAAATGCAAAGGGTTAATAGTATAATTTCGGTATATGAGTATTTTATAAATAATTTCACTTCTGTTGCTGTGCCATGGAAGTTAAAAGATTATGAAATACTGCATCAAGTGACTATATTAAAAATGTTTTCAATTTTTGTGAGCATTGAGTTCATATCATACCTTATATTGATCCCAGCGTTCAGGCGAATTATTCAAATTCGAAGTAAACAATGATGGAAAAGAATTACGGCCATGAGAAAACACAATTTGATAGAGTTGAAAAACACACAATACTTTTATCAAAATTTCCATTTTTCATTAAAGATCATTTCTGTAAAATTATTGAAGTACTAACAACGACCAAATGTTTTCAGCTAAAACATGGCTCAAAGTTAAATGGAGTATGGCTATAAGAAATTTATTATTTTTGCTTCGTATGCAATTTAGGAAGATCACATTTCTGTTGGTAGTAAGCATATTGTATGTTTCTGAAAGAATGCTTGGTTTGCAATATTTATTACATGTGTGAATTGTCATTACTTCGTCAGTGTTTTTGTTAGGAGAGGAGATTTTTTATAAAAAGATGGAGATACATTCAATAAAATATATTTTATTATAAAAAATATGTACAATCTTAAAAAATAAATATATTTACATCATTTAAATCTTCTACACAAATGATAGCTTATCATAAAAATATATGTATTTTTAATTCATAAAAAAGATTTAAATGTGCGTATTTTTAAATATTCAGGCATTGATTAGTATAGAATTAATTTTTCCCTTTGTATATTAAGATATTGTAAGATTTTATTTCCAAACATAATACTCCTATAGATTATAATCTTTTCGTATGTCATAAATCATGATGAATTCTTAAATATATTTGTTGTAAAAATATTTTGGAAACATTGAAGATATGTCTATATAACTTCATGAATACAAAAGAGATGGGACATAACATCGTCATATTATCTTGCAGGATAGTGGATTGAAATCTACTAAATTGTCGATTTGAATTGTAAAATAACTTTTATTTATTTACACCTTGAAACAGAAGCCGTAAAAATTATATTTCAATTATAATAAATTAGAATGATTGATTATTTGTTTTGTAATTAAATATACTAATTAATCTATTAGTCACAGAACTTATCAAGCAGTTATTGAAGAGCAGTATGTTTGAAGATGATGTCAATTTATTATTTGATATTATCATACATTAATAAAGACTCTTCTGAATACACAGTCTTATAAGATACTATGACGATATGTAATTTACTTTATTTTGAAACACATATATGGATAATAAAAAATTATAAATTTTGTAATTGACTTCGAGCAAATTCAAAATGATAATAATTTCACATGGTTTTGTTTCATGTAAAGATGAAATAATGTATCGTCAGAATATTAAGTTCCGAAAAAAATTAATAGGATTTTTTATATTGAATTTCATTTGGTACTATTTAAAAAATAATCTTTTTAAGAAGGCGCAGATGAAATTATATGTAAATTAAAATCTTCAAAAATTTATTCATTTCACAATTATTGTCATTTTATTTTCAGAAGTTGATCCTGCAACTATCATAAAAAGTATGACAATGACCACTTAAAATAAAATATATGCTCGGGAAAGAGTGTCATGAATTGTAACTTTCTTATTTAAAATATTAAAACATATTATAACAAAAGTTAACTGTTCACATTGAAAATAATGATTTTATTAAGGTAATATTACACAATATCTGAAATATAGCCTTTAATAAATAGTTGTTACAAATATTTTGAAATAAAATGTCCAATACCTGAATACTGTTAAAAAATTTGATGCAAAAAATATACATGAGCAAATTTTCAGAACTAGTCAATATTATTTACTGGCATGAACTCAACATTATATAGAAAAATAATTGGCAATTACAAGATTTGTAGCTTTTACAAATTCGTATCTCAATTGTTTTTGATGGATCTAAAAATATGAATATCATTATGCTCAATATGCACTTATACAAATCTTAATTATTATAACTAATTTTACTTAAACCTTATTAATAACAATGATAATAATATACACAAAATAAAAATTGAGTCCTTTATAAATGTGCTGTACAAAATTAGAAACAGTTTTTTTGAGATTTTGTTATTGTCCCATGAATTATTCATTTAAGAGGTACATTAACTTAACAGCAGCATTATCGTCACTATGCTTAGATTTAAGCTATAATCAGATGCAACGAATGCAGTAACAATTAAATTAATCAGCAGTCTATAAGTCGTTTGTTTGGAAGAAAGTGTTGTGCAGCCCTTATGTTGACAGGGCTTTATTAAAATGTATTGGCTCATCTTCTTGCTCCTAGTCTATTGGCGACTGCTGCTGTGAGTCCTGCACCTTTACCGCTTCCATCTTCAGCTAGCAAAAGGCTGAACTGGAAGTGAAAAATATAAATAACAGAGTTAATTATAAAATCTATAAAAGAGTTTTCAATTTTCCTATGGGTCAAAAAACATATTATCAACTGATTATAGTATGACAGTTACACTTATATAATATTTATAAATATTTATCAAGAAGCTATATTGAGAAGATATATATTTTTAGTTAGAAAATTATTACACTGAATTTCAAAAAATACACTTATCTATTATATCAATGTACAGTGAAACTATTTTCCCAAAAATTTTCGGTAAGAAAAATATCACCTTTTTGTATTAAGTACATTCATTTATTATATAGCACATACCATGTACACATTCCTAAATTTTTAAGAGAATATTTTTTTTTGTTACCTGGTGGTCAGGAGCAAGAAGTGTGGTGAACTTAGAAAAAAGATGCCTCAGCCTAGGGTGGTGTTTGTAGAGGGAGCCATCAACGGCTACAGTCACATGTTCCCAGCACATTCTTTCTAACAGGGCTGCCATACCTAAATTATACAAATTAATTAGATTTTAATAAATTGTTGTGCTAAAAAACCCATAACAAATATGGGAAGGAGAATTTAATTTTTACAGAGTTCTTTCGAGGTATGATATAAATAATACTGTTAGTATAAATATTATTATTGGAAGAAGTTTAATGATATGTTATATTTTAGATATTCCTCATTTTCTGTTATAAAACTGGAAAAAACTAATGTTGAATCTGTTAAAATAGGTCTTAATACCTGAAAAAGCCTTGTTTTGATTCTGCTTCAAAACAAAAATTTTGGTTTAACATTGTTTTTACGATAATCTTTCCATTTGAAGCTATGTGTTGTGCGCAGAAAATTTCTGAATTTAATTGAAATAAATTATTTAATTTATTGACTTACAGGCAGATAAAAGTTGCGCTGCCCGGTGAGAAACTAAAGTGCAAATATGTTGAATGATTAGAAGATCTTCCTGAGTAGCGTTTGTTGTACCAAGTCTTGCCATAAGCTGCTCTGTACGCCACGTCTCGCCTTCTAGACTGTCACTGAAATTGCAATTGATAATATTTGTAAGTTTTTAAGATATTTGGTATAATTGTGTTGTTCTTAAATAATTCATTAAATATGTTTTAGTATTCTGGCTTATATCATGATGTTACCAATAACGAGCTATTTTGCAAGTTAATAAATAATGCCATAAAAGTGTCATGATAAAACTACAGTCATTATTTGGGGGAGAGCATGAACTAATTATTATAAAAATTTATATAAAGATTCATCGTTTGGTACTCGTATATGTTTGAATAAATTTAAATTTACTTACAGTTCTACTTCTGAAACGCTGGCTGTGGAGAAAGCTCCAGGCCTTAGAAGAGCTCCGGCACAGCTTGCGTCGATCAGAAGACCACTACGGATGAGCCCTTCCAAAACACAACGGGCCACTTCTCCCAGATATTTACCGCTGATATATTTTTCAAATCTGTAATTAATTTTCACGCAAATTTATTAGAATAGGAATTTTGGTAAAGGAAAATAAATAATCATGAGTCTATAAGATTCCAAAATTACCACATCAGTTTACGGAGACAGTAAATGCTGTACTAGGCACATGGTAGAACAGTTGTATTATGTGTTAATTTTGGAAATATTGATGGTCAAAATAGTTTGTTAGATGATGTTATTGAAAACTTATTATCAACTAAATTTAAAAAATAAATATATTTTTAGGA
>JAGVSQ010000880.1:0-33545 GCA_022683975.1 Rhyacophila evoluta
GAAGGCCGCTAAATACTATCTATAGAATGTATTCGGCGGAGTTACGGGATGCAGGGTATGACCCGGGAGGACGCAAAAATACTGGCGGGTGATTATTGGAGGTGGCACATGGTGTCCATATGTTACATAAACTTAGGGAGCGGATATGAAAGAAGAAGAAGATTATGTGTCATATTATTAATATTACCATCAACCAAAAGAAATCATTTTTTTTTCGTTTTTAATATTTTCATATTAATATAATATGTTATACTCTATTTTAAATGTGTGCTTTTATAAATAGTCTTACAGTTGAAAATACTGTCAAGTCCACTAAACTTCCTTTCAAGTCTAACCTCTTAATAAATGTATTATTTACAGTGTTTATACCGTATCTTTCGTCGTAAGAATGTTTTACTTCATTCACCTCAAGTCTCAAGACGTCCTTGGCAAATATCCCTTTGCCAATACGTTTGCCTATATTAAATATAAATCTGAATATTACGATTGTAAGAAATTATTCAGAGCTGTATTCACAAAATTCGACTGACGTACAAAAGTAATTGATATCACAGATGATAGATATTATTGTTAATTTGCTCTAGAAAAATTCAGCGTACTGCGGCGTCGAAAAGGCCTTGTCAATTAGGATTAGACGAATTGACAGTTAAGGCAAGCCATGACTCGTGACCTGTTGATATTGGAATGATAGATTTATTATACTGATAAACGCAGTGGCAAAATTACGTAATTTATTGCTAGGTGTCAATAGTTATTTTAAACTTATAATAATACACACAGTTATATTCAGTGGCGCTTTGTTTTTCTTTTTGTATTGTAATATTAAGAAATAAAATTATGATTAGCTTGCAAAAAACGAAGACGTTTAATAAATATCTGTTTTTTCTTACTACTTATTTATATGAAAATATATAGCGCCCGGTTTTGGTTGATGCTCTCAGTTTCTTGGGTAATTATTTTATCTAGGGTATATTTTTTGTTTTTTGTTTATACCGTGTTCGCTCCCAACGTGTAGCATATGGATCTACGCAAGTTGAAGATATCCACTCCGAAAGAGGAGTATATGGATCTTCGCAATGTGAAGACGTCTTGACAGATTATTTTTTACGAGAATTGTTTGTCAGACAATTATTCAACCCAATGGGTGTATACCAACTAGTTCAATTGCTTTAGTTTCATGCGTTTAATCCGACTAAAAATCTTGTCTAAAAATAGTCTTTAAGATACGTAGTTTTCTTCTTTTAACGAACTTTACTGTAACTAACTAAATTGGTTTAAAAATCGATGCGAAAAAGATGAACGTTACTTGCAAACACGCCTGCCCGGATCCTAATTATCCTTTGACCAAAGATGGAAATAGCATCGAGAGTGTCGACAATTTTATATACCTAGGGGTACTTCGCTAAATGAGTTCCTTCAATTCCATGCGAAATGTTTAGGACTCCAAGCCATATAAGGTAAAAACCAAATGTCATCTGTCCAATTCATGCATTCTGTCGGTGTTGCTCTACGATTGCGAAACGTGGCACCCAACAAAGGCAAAAAAACAACTGTATTCTAAGCTTTGAAAGCAGGTGGGAGAACACAAGAATACTGGCGGGTGACTGGGATTCTTGGAGACAGCGCGTGGTGTCCATATGCTCCACTTATGAAGCGGATATGAAAAAAAGAACTAATTTTATTACAAAAATTATGTTCATCAGTCTATACTTTATAAAATACGCCAATGGTATGCGAATATTTTTCCGACAATATTAACTGATTGATGGGACACGCTTGACCGATTTGTTTATAAAATATTAAGTATAACCTATCATAAATTCAAAGAAATTTTATCTTGCTATCCATACGATAACAAGCACACCCATATTTAATATTTATATCTATTTCATAATCTAAACATTTTTTAGCATAAATTCGTGACCAAGTAAATTCATGCATTTTCGTAATATAAATCATTTATTATTATAATATAAATCTGGTTAAATAAACGTATTTTCGTGTTATGTAACTGATATGTTTATTATTATTTTTATGCTCTTAATAAATAAAAAAGTTGATTTTCGTACATATAATTTTTTTATACCTTGTCCGCTTCGAAATTGGAGCAAATAGATCTACACAATGTCTCGACAAATACGATAGATTATATAGAAGATGAAATATAATATTTACGAATGAATATTCATTAATATATTAGCTAAAATATAGTGGTATTTGAATAATAGCTATATTTGAATTTTATTTATTTGTAACCTTTGTGGATTTTTTTAAAAGCTTGTGCCAGTGAAAAAAAAATGTAAGAGTTTGTATTTCCATTATCGGTTAGTTAGCAAGTATATTAAGTATTTATATATGTAATTTTTATCTGCGATCTTAATAGACATACTGTTATTTTTATTAATAAGTCCACTCCAAAAGTGGAGCATATGGATCCACATTGTATGACGATTCCCACCCTATCAATATAGTATATGGCACTCTACAATGTGAAAGCATGTTCATTTTTCACGAGAACTATCAGCTGATTTGTCAACTCATTTGTGTACATTAATCCAGTTTCAGATTTTTTTTAATCCAGGAGATGTGAGAATCAAGCCCGCATTCCTTGGATGCAAAGTCCGCACACTAACCTCTCGAATACCGAGGAGATATACTGTATATAATAAGATATACATAGTTGAGTAAAAGCTAAAATATTTTGGAAATTATTTGACAAATATTAAATATTAAAATTATTATAGTATTAGTTGTTTATATAGTCGCAAATGAAATATATTTTGTTAAATATCCAGAAATGAAAATAAAATCACAATTGAATTATTTAATAAGCAACGTAAAATGTATATAAATATAAAAGAAAGTATCTGGCAAGATTTAATTTTTTAACGGCGTGTTACATTTTAAATAAATATAATTATCACTCTGTGAAACTTTGGAGAACAAGCACACGCAAAAACAAACGTTGTTTATATTCTACTCGTGCTACATATGGCATATACAAGATTAATTAAATATTACTACATTTCGAAGAGTGCAATCTCTTAACATACATCTGGGAGACTTATATAAAAAATTTCAATTTATATAATTCTTCCATAATTAACTATGAAAGAATAACATTAAATTATATAATTTGAAAACCAGAACAGACTTGTAAGACATTATCCTAATAGATCGAACTAATTTTTCACAACCGATACTCATTAAACAGTAGATCAAGGAGGTTTGAGTTCGTAATTTAGATATACTTTCATACACTGAAGGTCTACTTGATCTGGAGCCTTGGCATTCAATTTTTTAAACTTTTTATAAATAATTATGGAGAAAATGTTCTTAGATTTCATTTTCCACTAGGGTAACCGTATACTATGTATAACGTAAAGTAAATTTAAATCGCAATTGGTTTTATTTTTTTCGCTATTCATATTCGATAAATTTATCCAACCATTTTTCTTTTATGCATGTTTGTTTAATGTATTTAAAAATAAACGCAGAATATGTTTTTTGCCACGCATTTTTGTCCACGTCTTATTCGTGGTGTAATCGAGAAGTTCTTTTATATTGGTATAGTATTGGTCTCTGAAACTACCGTAAGAATAGAAAACATCAGCTGTTATTCCAAAATGTGAACTAATATTCCAGACTTGATCGCAATATGAGAACAATGACTTTACTTGACTTTATTAAATTACCTCAATATTTGATACATTCCATCTGAATAAGAGTTAGTTTAAATGGATATTTTTACACATTTTATTTTTCTCATACTTTCTCATACATATCTCTTACTTTCTTACATACTCGTATTTTTATTTACTTAGTTTTTTATGCATTGAATTCATATGAATATTCTTTATTGTACGGCACATAAAGATAGCGGTTAGCGTAGTTGGTAGCTGCGCACCTAGCAATCCGGGGAATGCGGGTTCGATTCTCCATCTGGTCGGATTTCAAAAATCTAAAAATGCAGCATTGGATGCCTATTAGGTTGAGTAATTGTTTGACAAACGATTCTCGTGAAAAAATAATCTGTCAAGATGTCTTCTCACGATGGAGATCCACATACTCCACTTTAGGAGTGGATTTCTTCACACTGTTTGGATCCGTATGCTCCACTTTAGGAGCGAACATGGTATAAAAAAAAAGATATCAATATATGCAATACTGCAGCGGCTTCCAACGTGGGAGGTGCAGACAAGAGATTTGCCGAGATTTAGAAAGGTTTAATAATAAAAACGTGCCTATACCATTATATGTCCCAAAAAAAAAATGTGAGGATGCATGGAATTTTGTTTTTTGGGAAGCGTTACAAGAAAAAGGTTGGAAGCCGCTGCTATACTGTAAATAATTTGTTTCTGTAAATTTTCTTAACACATTCAATAAATAAATTAAATTATTAAGCTTGCGCGCTTCGAAAGTTCGGATAGTTATTGGTTCTAAAAATCCATTATTGTAAGAAAAAATAATCACAATAATTTTTCACGTTGTAGAAATCCATTTTCTGTCATGTCTGGAAGTGGGGCATATGAATCTCCGTAATGCAAAGAAATGTTTTTTTCATCTTCAAAGACTTGACAGCCAATTTCTTAGTTCAATAAGCATCCAGTCCTGCAACATTTAAAAAAAAATACAGCAGCTGTGGGAATCGAATCCGCAATTTTCGATTCAGAAACGTGCGCGCTAACCCCTCGGGGAGATCCATATACTCCACGTTTAAAACAAGTATGCAAAAATGATATAATTTGAAACAATTACATTGCTTGCATGGAAAGTAAAGATTGTTCACATTTTTGTTTTACTTATTACAGTGATTATTAGTGATCCCGCGTAAATTATATATGTAGTGCATTTACGCAACCATTTGTATGCAGACAATGCAAGAGTTTCACGTAACCTTAGAACACTGGACTCGCAGTGTAATCCATATAGGTACCTGTTTCTTCGACCTCAATGAAAAGCGCAAGTAAATGTACCGTATTCCAGGAGTAGCAAACGGCCGGTAGGGGATAAAATTTTGATACCGCATCAAAAATCAAGTATTTTTAAATTTAATTTTATTTATTTTTCTTCAAAATCTAAGAATACAATTAAAGTTATAATAAATAAAAACGAACTAGCTAATGCATCAAATAAATATATATCTATATAAAGATGATTTTGTAAACAAAAAAAATATTTTAAAAATTGACTGATGCATTATGATTTTCATGAGGGTTTGAGATCATGTTTTACTACTTTTTTGAATATTTTATATGGTTTAATACACACTTAATATAATGAGATAAAAGTCGAATCATTTGGATCTGAATACTATGCACGTATCGCGCACATGGCACACCTGGCCAATTTATTTTGTTCACTTGTTGGCTCCCAGCATCGAGCATATGGATCTACACAGTGTAAAGATATCCAATCCGAAAGAGGAGTATATGGATGTCCGCAATGTGAAGACGTCTCGACAGATTATTTTTCACGAGAATTGTTTGTCAGACAATTACTCAACCCAATGAGCATCCAGTCCTGCATTTTTCGGATTTTTAAAATCCGACAGATGGGGATTCGAACCCGTATTCACCGGATCTCTGGGCGCGCACGCTACCAACTACGCTACCAGGGAGACTAAAATACCTCACGCATAATTTTGTTTACCATAATTTTTGTTGTATTGTTAAATATAATAAGTATTTCACTGAAAAGCTTTTTTATTTCTTATTTACAAGTAATTTTAATCCATATTTTTTCAAAAATTAAGAATAACCGCTGATCCATAGTTATCATATTACATAGTATTAAAATTAGTAAGCGCACACCCTCTGGCGTCGTATATCATGGATTCAAATCTTGTACGTGAATAAAAAATATAAGTCTATGACTTAATGTTTAATTTAATGCTGAAACTTCTTGAAAAATTATCTTTTGAAATAAATCTTCACACTGTGTAAATCTTTAGTTTGTATGTACAAATATATTAAATCAACTGAAAAATATTCGCCGCCTCTGCTGTATGAAAAAATACAACATACAGCCTCCGTTGCAAGTAGGCTTTTTGCTACATATAAAAGCCTCCGTCCACGTCACACGGCTTGGAGCTTGCGCAACATTCTTTTCGGTGGTTCATACGACCGCTACCTTGACTCTCTTTCATAAACGTTTTACAATAATAATAAAATAGTAATAAATAATTCCCCGCGGGCTGTTAAACGCTACAGTGAAACGCACCTGCGATTTTAACCCATCACGGACAATGGTACCGAATCGACACTAATGCTGACCTTATCATTTTAAGCCATGCACGTCAGTTTCTTTTTTCCCTGGAAAAATCTTACCAAACAGTAATATTTATACGATAAATACTAGTATACGATAAATACTAGTAAATATTAAATATTGTCGTATTATAATATTAATTCGTTTTTAACTGATCGTTTTAATATATTGCAGTGTTTTAAAACGTTGGTTGCTAAGTATTCTTATACTATTCATGTATATAAATACACATCAAAAGATTTTTTTTTATATGCAGCCATGTAAGCCTGCGGAATAAATTAACGTGGACGACATTTTTTGTAAATAAAAAACAGCTTTTTTTCTCCACATTTTAAGTAATTTGAATAGTATTATATCTAAATGCCATTATTTTATACGCATGTACTTATAAAAGGCGTATTTTCTTACTCGTCATAGGCGGTTTAACTGCTAGTTACGCTTCTGGAAATCGATAAATAGATAGCCATATTACAATATAAAAACAATACCGAGGCTTAATGTTTCAATTTAATTAAATGTAATAATGTCTTAACTCAACATTTTAGAAATTTAATTTTAAAAATATGTTATAGCAACTAAAATATTCATTTTTAGTAGATGTTTTTCTCCTTCAGTTTTGAAAGGGTTAAAACTTCTTTCAGTGGCCGCGAAAAGTGCGATTTTACCGCCTTTTATTTCAAAAATGCTAGCAACTGTTTATTGTAGTAATTGATCTAGTTACTTACAAGCTATTGAAAATCTTTACTGAGATATTATCCGACGTAAAAAAACACCAAATACAAATCCAACAATTTTTGCAATCGTATTATAATCATTTAACACGCAATATTAAATTTTAATACAGAATTAAATACTTTAATAAATTTTATAAAATTAAATAATCATTTCGTAATTAATCTAGTTTTAAGTGAGTATTAAAATGATGTATTATGATTTATTAGAAAATCGAATTATAATAAATTTATGTTAAGGCCTGGGAATGAAACTTTTTTTATTTAACACGCAGCCTTAAAAAAATTAAATAGGTAAGTAAAATAATTATCCAGTATTTGAAAAGTTATATCACCAATTTGATATAAGATTCACAATAAAATTTGGTTTATAAAACACCGAATTAATACGTAAAATTTTAATTTATATCTACCGCCCATTGTCGTATTTTTCTTGGTAGTACTATTTCCCAACCACCACCAATTCTACAATATATTGATTCAGCGCAAAAGCTTCAAAAAATATATGAGTATTTTACGGTATAACTAGTTAGAATAGGGATCACCCACAGTCTAGTGTACGCCAATCAAGGTCTTGGGGAGCTGCTCCTGTGACACTTCTGACATTTGTGAAGAAAGTTTCACGTTTATTATACCAGATTATACGCCAGCATAATAATTGTGAAGATGTGGCGGGTGGTGGAGGGGAAAGCGAGCTAGGTACAGTTGAAAAATTGTATGCCAAGCATGAAACAGATGCCATTTATGTACCGTCCTGATGCAATCACAAACACACTATCTTTATATTTACTGATATAGTTATGAAATTATTTCTCTTCGCAGTTAAAAATGCTCAAAAATTCATTAATATTAAATCCAGTAAAACAATTTAATTATTATTTAGTTATTTAAAATATGCAATCAAATTGGCAATTAAAAATATCTTAAGGGTCAAGCATTTGATTGCTATTTCAACACATTACTTCTTTTATTTATACTTTTAAGCTATTATGGGTCCCAAATGGCTTCTGCAACACCATAAAATTTTCAATAATTTATAAGTATCAATTATTTGTTTTGTAATGTATTTAAATGAGCCGATTAAAATACACCTTCGAAGCCTTCGAAAGGTGTGAAGTCTGCGATTTAACCGTAAAGTAATTGCTTTTTTGTTAATAGCGCATTACGATATTTTTAATATGTGTAGCACGATGGAGGTATTTATAAGTTGTTAATGCGATAATCGAATTAAAAGTGCTCGGTAAGTGGCGTGGATTCATTTATGATGTTAAATTGCTGAGCCATTTTTTGCAAACAAATGTTAGAGTAGTATTTTAACAAAATAAATTGATTTCAGACAGATTAAATTTCCAAGTGAATGGTTGATTATCCATGAAAACAGCATTGTATTACAATGATTCCATACATCTGCGCACAAGACAAACGCGCGCCGGATAACCGCTCTCATACGCGCACAAGAATCCGCGCACACAACCTAATAATAACAAAATGTCTAATAATAAAATTAGTATTAATTGGTATCATAGAATTCAAATCTATCTACTGTCATGAATGATGAAACCCAAAAATTAACTATATTACACATTTTTTTAAATTGTCAATATCTTCTACCCTAAAACATGAGAATAAAATGGATTCCACTTAGTACAATTATGAGAATCAATTTTTATTATAATACTGAACAGCTGAATATATAATAATTCTATTTATTTAAGCCAGAAGAAACCTTTTAAAAGGTTTATTTCGGCTAATCACTTGATACATTTTAACAAGTAAACAAATTACATAATTTACATTAACATTTAAGCCTCAAGTTCACGTTTGTTTAAAAATTTAAAAACCTTCATACATGAAGCAATTTGTGGAGACTGTAACAAAACTTTTATTGAAAGAGGCAGTTGAACCTTAAGTCTGAATACTTTTTTTAATAGGCCTAATCTTTGAATGCCATAGTGGTTACACTGCCAATCAATGTGATTGATATCTTCATTTTCCTTACTTACTGTATATATTTTGATTATCTAGTTATTCAAAGCTAACTAATTAATTATTAATTAAATCACTTCATCTTGCTATTGCAAGATAAGGCGTAATTGAGACGTATAATAACAAATGAACATAATTATTTGGTTGAGAAGATAGTAAAAATACGTATGAGAATATATTTTAGTTTCATTCATTTTGATTGCAAGATTTTTTAAAATAACTAAGAAAATTCATTGACGTATTTGAAATAAATTTTACTTATCAGTTTCAACATCTCATTGTTTTAGAAATGATTTAAATATTATTTTTCGCTCCGTTATTGACCATGTAACGTATAATTAAATTTATTTAACAATAATTCATATTTTTCAAAACCTTCGTATCTAGATGTTTCCGAAAGCTTGCGTTTGTTCATTAGTATTCTCACCTTTAGCTATCAGCGTCAGCATTATACAACTGAACTAAGCGGCATACAACAATATGCAAACGACACTCATAATTTATTCATAAATTCTAAATCTTCTTCCTTAATAATAAAAAAGCCTCAATGTATACAGTTATTTTATTGATTCGTTTCTAGGTTTGTAATTTTCCCTTTACGAAATAAATATAAACCAATTAATCTATTTAATATTTAACAAATTATTTTCATTCTTTTTCAGATATGGTCTCACATATGAAGACATCGAAAAGGGTCTTCCTCTGATTGACACCACGAAAACTCTGATTCGTGAGGTATGTCCACCATTCCTCTCCCACGTGGAATGTCGCGCTGGAAAGTACCGAAGATTCGATGGACTCTGTACCAATTTAGATCACCCAACTTGGGGAGCTGCTATGACGCCCTTCCAAAGGTAACAAATGAACTTATATCCTAAATGATCAAATGTAGTAAGAACAGATAGGTAGACGAAGAGATGATTATACGTTGGTTTCTTTCATGAACGAGCTTTTGATTAATACTTCTGACGGTATAATATTTCTAAACAGCTTTATTATCGAATTTTCAACATATTGCTAATTATTAAAATAATTTAATAAATGAAATGATGATTTTTAAAATACTTAATATGTCGTTCATAAAAGTTGTGTTAATTCAGTAAACACATTCAGATATCAATATAGTTTTAAGAGTGATGAGTGTTTTATCATCAGTCAATTAGATTAATTATATTTTAAAATACTTAATTTTTACTACATTTCCGACTAGTAAAAGCGTTTTTTTTTGTTGTTTCTTATATGATGTTTTAACAATCATCAATTCAAATAATGATCATGTTGTATAATATGTATCATTCCCGTCGTATTAAACTATCCATCAACCCATGTAACTCGGTTTACTGGATATCCTGAGAACAGCAGTTCAATATAATGAAATGTATGATGAATGCACTATAAACTTTTAATTATAATAATGAAAAACATAAACCAATTACTATGTGAACTATTGGAGAAACTTCTTGAAGAAAAACTTACGTCCTTAAAACAAATTACAATATGTTAAGCATTAAATTCCTTCGGAAGAGTCCGGATTTAAGCAGTTAATACTGACGGAAGCAATTGAAAGTATTTACTGTATTCATCACCTTGGCGTGGACTAATATTATTGTGTTACCTAGATATTACAGTAAAAGCCTGGGATAGATTTATACAAATCCTTTATTCAAACTAATTTTATTCATTCTGCTATTACAAATTTATTTCAATAATATTTTCAGTCTCTTATTAATCATCGGTGATTATATCAAAAATTGAAAGCAAAACACTTGATCTAGAAATAGTTACCAAAATGACACGTGAAAAATTCACGTCGCTTCTGTTTACCGTTAGGAAATAATTATTGTGAAAAATAGATTCACGTATATTTACTGTTTTATAGATATTATACATTAAAACAAAAATTAAAACTTCGTCTACGTTCTAATCAATGTAGACTATGTAAGTCCCAGCGAATGACGTCTCTAGTTTTGAAAGTATATTGTTTTTTTATATTATTTTCAGGTTGATCGCTCCTCTGTATGCTGACGGAATAAATTCTCCAAGAGTCTCAGTTACTGGTCGCGATCTTCCACTTTCAAGAATAGTCTCCCGCACCATGCATCCTGATGATGGTTTCCACGATCACGCTGGTACTGTCATGGTCATCGCCTGGGGACAGTTCATGGATCACGACTACACCCTCACCGGAACACCTTTAGGTAATTATATATCTTCATCTAAAACAAATAATACGCCAATTCAAGGATTTAGTATCACGACTTTTAAAGACATTCCTTTCCGTATTTCTATTATCCTCAACACTCGTCACGTTTCTACACTCTTAATGCAAGGATATATCAGGGCGTTGCGGACGTAATACTTTATAGTAATTAATAATAATTAATATTTTATTGGTCATTTTTGCTAGAATGGTGATGCCCATTATGAAACAATGTTGACGAATACGACCTGTGTTTATTTATTAAAAATCCAATACTACCAACTTAATCCTATGAGGAGTGTGGACGTACTTGTACGTCCATGTGCCTTGTCGCCATATTTTCGAAAGCATTCTTTTAATTTTCAATACAATGTTATTATTTATTTTAATATGAAACTTATCAATGATATGTGAAAGCCATTACAATTATATCATATATTTTTAAGCTAGAAAAACATACGTAAATATTACGAAAAAAAGGTTAACTGCAGGATTAAAAAATATAATTATCATGATTTGTAAAGAAAAAGTCAGATTATGTATATTACTGTCCACAGAAGGACATCAAATGCTACATAATTCAGTCCTATGGGTTCAAATTTATTTTGAAGTGCTCCTTTGATTCCGAAATGTGAGCGGCCACATGTCGTAATGTCACACACATTCTTACCGATTTGGAATAAGTTTTCAGTTATTTTTTTTCATTGTTTGGAAATAGAAGAGCATTGTTTATTTGACTCGATTGATTTTATGATATCAGTTGAATTGATAGCAGTGAAATATGTTTGAGCTTAAAACGTGTGTGCATAAAAATTAACGCACTAACGAAAGGATTTTAAAATTGCCAAGAGTGTCCTAAAAGGAGCTTTCCGTAAACTCAGTTGACGTGCACTAGAGACCATAGTGTGTATGATTTTAACTAATAACACACATTATTATCTTTCACTTTTACATTCTAATCTTTTTAAGCTCCATCATTGTAAAATATTACTAGCGACTGAGCATGTATAAGGTAGATAAAATAGAATTTGAAGCAATTGGTTATACGATTGTGAAATCGGTAATGTGATATTATTTCCAATTTACGTTATTTATGGTTTGACAACTATTTGCACTGTATACTGTGCATTCAAGTCATACGATTTAATTGTTTTAAAAAAAACATATATATCACCATATTTATCAAGATAAATTACTTAGTATTCGTTTATTTTTTTCCTGCGAGAATTAAATTCACCGAGTAAAAAATATGCCTTTCTTTTTTGAGTATCGACAAAATGCACTCGTATGCGTCTTACACAATCTCCATACAAGTGGAGTGTTAAGTCTTCAATTATCATATTATCAGATAACAATCTTCAAACTATCACTCCGAATAAAAACAACCTTCAATTAACAATTATTATTTATTACTTTCTGTGAACATTCGGCGTGTATGATTTATTTCGCAAAATATTATTACGTTGCGTAGCAATCAATATAAATTAATATTTACTCCAATAATATTTTTTTCTAATGAAGCAGTGTAAAGTTTGCTTGATTAAAATCAGGTGTAATGATGGGGCAGATAGATTATCGGCACATTTAGTTGGATGTCTAATATGTTGAACTATTGACAACTTACCCTTATAAATACTATCTGTCAAGATTAGTTTTCATTATATGAAGATCTATGTCAGATACGCAGATCAGAAATTATTAAAACAGTGCATAGATTTGATATTAAAGTTGTCGAGTACGATACTATGAAAGTTTAAAAGCTCCGGGATACGCCTGAATAAGATCGGGTATAACGACGGGATAGTTGGATGGTGAGTAAATTAAAGCATCTAAGCTTATTGCTAGTGCAATATATATAAATAATAATTGTATATTTGTACATTGATAAGTAACCCATTCTTTTGAAAGCCCCATTTCTAATCTGATCTGATAGTTTATTTCTCTTTCTACTGCTAATGCAGCACCATAATAAGGATTTAATTTTAAAATAAATTTATAATCTATGTATTGAGAACACAATCGAATCATTATATATAGTTTTGGTGATTGTTGGGATTTAAATATTAGAATGTAACGAGCTATAATTATAGATATGGAAAAAATGATATTTGAAAAAAATAGTCCTATACACTACGTTTTCGTTTTAAATTGATTTTTAAATATGTTTCTTGTTTTAAAACGTTGCTATGATATAATTTGATGAATTGAATTAGTTTTCACTTTATATGACTCCATTTTTTTATTATAACGGCTTAGTTATTATATATATATATAAATTAATAATGCAAGTAGCTACGTTAGTTGCCAAGCCATTATAGAAACTGTCTCATATCAAAATCTTGAAAATATTGTCAAGGAAAGAAATGATAAATAATTTAATAGAAATATTGTTGGCCCACTAATTTTACATTTTAACATCGTAGAATTTGCAAGATTTATCTCAGTTCTCTCATATCAAATCAATAATGTCAATGGATTATAGGTGAAAAATTCTAGAGGATGAAATATTAATTTAAATAAGTAACTTTAAGGAATATACACACATTTAGAAATTGTGAATGGATACCCCGAAGGTCAAGATTATTGCCTAAAATATAACATAGTATTTATTAATACATTTATAAACTTATCAGAATATTTTTCAACTTTTGGTATTTAAATTGTTATAATTTCGCACGCCACTACTACTCACTGATTACTTATCATTACTACTCTCCTATTGATAGTCGCCCTGACCTAGTGATGTGAATTTTAAATAAAAACAATAATGAGACCGAAATTAAATATATTTAATAATATACTATAATATAGGGCAACATTGCTTATTTTAAAATATTTCATTACATTATCACAATACGATAAAGATCGCGTTCACACGAAAGTTTGGCAAAAATATTTAAAACAATGTGAAATTATCAAAACAATCTAAAATTCAATACTTATGAGATTTATTCGTTCTTTAGCTTATTATCTTGTTATAAGTATGACATAACTTTTTGTTTATTTACATATTAGTATCATAGTGTTTAGATAAAAATAGTTTTAACAATAACCGCTACAAATGTGAAGCATATCACCCACAACATGAACACTTTTTATTACGAACTTTTCACTAGAGTTAGTTGTCAACTAATTTCTAAACGTATGCATGGCATGGTTTCAAATATCATTATTCAACTACGGGATTTGATCCTACAATTTCCGACACCAATACGCCTTTTCTTAGTAATCGGGCTTTCAAATATTAATTTTCCAATTATAGCGATGTATACATAGATTATTTTGCAATTTTTTTACGAATGCATATCTTATTTATTTTAAAACATTGTCATTTTGTACAGATCCTTTCAACCGCAACGATCCTGAGGAGTGTTGCAACAGACCACCTCACCAGAAGCATCCTTATTGTAACGAGTTAAGGATTCCAGACGATGACTACTTCTACCGTCTCTTCAACATCAAGTGTATCGATTTCGTAAGAGGATTCCCATCTCCAAGAGCCGGCTGCAGACTGGGCAAGTTTTTAAACTATACAACTCAGTTCATATCTATTCCGAATTAAATTATGCAAACTCAAAAATGTTAAATGTCCCTTGTGGCAACCAAGTCGGATGGCCCGATGGGTCCAACACCTGGTTGGACCGACTTGAGTAACTCTTCCCGCTCCGTACACATTTTTGGACATTCCCACAGAATAACGTAACGTAACTATACTTGTATTTCAATATCTGTTTTTAATATACTCAACTAAAACATAATTCAATTTTACTATAAATAATCCTATAAGAAAACATCGCATTAAATTGACAACAACAAAATTTTAAGAGACATTTTCTAGAAGTAAAATTTTGTAACATTTTCTTTCCGATAAAAATATCACCATATTTCAACAGCCAAAATAAGAATCTCAATTTCAAAAATACTGTATGTTAATAAATATATAATTCAATATCTTTTCAAACAATATTTGATTGAAAACTATCAAATTTAATTGATAATTCAACAATTCTATTAAAATACAAACTTTGAAGGCTTAAACATAAAAAACTGGTTTTGAAAATCAAAATATTAAAAATAGTATATTACATAAATCCTTTATTGATTTTCTAATGTAGATCAATCACTGCTTTTTTCAAATAACTGAAATGTACCAAAAGACTTAAATTACAATTCGTATGTAATTAAGTACCATTATGATCCTTGTATTGTAATTTGTAGTACGTTTAGAGTATAGACTTAAGTGTGTACTAAATTTAAGAGTTAAATGATAGTTGATAGCATTGAATGAAATATTAAATTGATTCGAAACGAACACAGATTCTGTAGTAGGAATGCCTAATAGAGATTGATTGGACAATGTGTTCAGTGGAGAACGAATGGGCAGCTCCAATTTACTGTGATTGTAATGCATCGACCGTGAAAACAGATACAAAAAACGTATTTTATAAACTAATTAATATTTTGACGTTTCAATAAATCGGTACAGTTAAAAAAATAAGCTTTCAAAATGTATGACTCATATTATAAATACGTAATTTTAATTTATTTATCTTTCAAATTATGAATGATTTAAATTATGAGATTAATGCGTTTACAATATGACATAAAGATATGTTGACTGTAGCAAAAAATATATGGTATCAAAGCTCAACAAAATTATTTAAAGTAAAAAAATATGAAATCAGAATCTACGTGCTAGGTTTCTAAGTGAGTGAGGTAAATCTGATGTATTATTTTTTGAAATAGTATCCATTTAATATTCTCACTCGAGTGCAATATGTTAACTTCTGTAAATGAATCACATAGTTTTTTACTCCAGATTACTTTAATTGTTCAAATCCAGAGCCCTGTCGTGTTATGATAGTTGCATCGAGGGGCATCAGGCAAAGGCGGCAAAAGTAGCGATTTTTTTTTTGAATTATGCAATGTACTAAGTCCGCAAGTAGAAATAACTTCGGCAGAACATTACGAAAAAAATTCTGGACAAATGTACGAAAGTAGAAATTTCAAGATGTCGGTAAATACCTAAAAAACGAAAAACCAGAATTTTTGGAAGGAAGTGAAACATATTTTTAGCACGCGAGAGGGGCGGCATTTTACAGAATTGCATCACACTAGTAAAATCTACTACACAGCCCTTTTTAAATCAACTGTGAATCGTGTGCGGAAAGTTATAACGAGTACATATATTTAAATATTAAAACGATTTTTTATATTTTCTGCATTTTTTAACAATGACTAGGTTTGCTGATTATGGCATTATCAACCGTTGAAGTGTACGATACGTATCATTACGTAGTGATAGAAGCCATTTGGTCACTGAGAAAAGAGCTTTATTAACTGTAAACCCAATTAAAGTACTGGCATTGACAATAAATTTACCAAACACTCGCGAGATAAGTCGCATTCAATGTATTCAAAAAACGTATGATACCAATAACATTTTAATATTATAGAAGCATATACAATATAAATTATTGCGTACTATAGGTTTTTTATTGCTGTTGATAGGAAAGCCACTTCATACAATTCAGCTGAAAATATATGACTAAGACGACAAGATCAGTAATGTCAAAACTTTAAGCTTATTAATAAAATTACTGACATTAAGCTTATTTATGAGACATGCATCGCTTAAGCATCGTTTAACTTTTAAATTCATTAGATTTTTTCAAATACATTCACGAAGTATAAAATTATAATTGCATGTTCAGAAGCGCTTTATAAGTTGTATCATCAATTTCTATTTACAGATCGTGTCGCTCATAGGTTCATCTTGAAATTTCTCTCCCTATAGGCTGCATCATAAAATAGAAGCTGGTCAAATCTATTTCCATTCACTTTTATTATTTTCCACTTAATTATATGGCTGGCCAGTACTGCACCTCGTAAGTCTTCCAAACATTCTCCTTTACAGAGATGTTCAAGGTGTATACGTTAGCGCTGGTAGCAACATTGATTGTACACTTTAAGCTTTGGGTACAACGGGATATCATTCTTAAAAACAATTAATTGATCAGTGTTTTTATTTGATACATATCCGTTTAGTTTTGAGAGCAATTTACTTGGTCATATTAAGCTTTATGAGTCCTCGTATTTCCCAATTTAGACACGCCACAGTTTTACTAATAATTATTTACAAAATTTCAGCGGACAAAATTTTTATTTAAAGCCAATATTTATTATTTGTCAATGTGTTAATGTAATATTTATTCTGTCTTCAGCATTGCTTATAAATGTGCATAAATCTAAAACCACACATTAAAATCTTAATTAATCGTATGCTAACAATCTTTTAGAATTGTGTGTCTAATGATAGCATATGCGTACTGCAACTAGCTGATTCTAGTAGCTTAACTGGTAGCTTTTACCGTCGCTTTTTTAAGCCTTAGAAACCTTAACAATAATTTTAAACTGTTAACCAATAAAAGATGCTATGTGGAATGGCTGGTTAAAGGAATTCTTCTTAACAATGCTCGATATAAGCAGGGCTTAAATATAATACGAATCAGGCTTAAGAATTTACCCGTTGGACACTTCTGATGGTTTAAATAATGCACCACGTTCTTTACACCACGGTATTTGACTGTATAATGGATATGAAGACGTGGCAGGTGTTAGTGAGATAAACAAAGAGAGAAGATATTATTCTCCAAGAAGGGTATTAGACGTGGGGCTATTAACCATAAAAAACGGAAAGACCTCATAAAATTTATTGTTTTAACAGTGGTGGGAATTTCATCCAAACGACCTGGCAAACGTTTTAACAATGTTGAAGTGAAAAATAGCATGAAAGGAAATAATGGAGCTTAAATATTATATCAGAAATAATGAGTGTTCAAAGCCCAAATATACTGTAGGATGTCTCGCTCATATTGGTTGTAATATAAGTGTGTTTTTAAGCTTAACAAAATATATAAATGAAAGTTTGTTCGAATAAAATTCTAATAAGTAAAGAGGCCTGCGCGAAAAAGCGTGCATTCGGTGTATAAAAGTTGCAAGAGGCTACTATCGGAGGTGTAGATGCATCGATACAAAGTGAAAGTACACATCTACCATGAACCGTTCTATAATAATCCATAAAATTATATGGGTTTAAGTTACGCAAGACTCTGAGGGATATTGCTATACTTTGCTATATATTCTCTGCAATGAAGTCAGGCAAAATTGACTTACAATTGTGAAAGTAAGGTTGGAGCTTTGAAATTATCAAGATTAATACATTTAATGTCACGTTATTTTACAATATATTTGTAGTATTATTATTAAATGCATTTAGTTACCAAATCGTTATATTCTTTTGATTGTATATAGCAAATCAACGAACACATAATCCACTTAATACCGTGAATGTTACAGGGAGAACTTTAAAAAATCGTTGATAGAGTGCATCAAATTACTATAATAATAGACATGAAACGATATTTCCAATTGTTTCACATAAATTTTCTAACAAAGATAATCAATTATGATTTATTAAATCCATGCTACTATAAGCTAAAGATTAAACTTATTTAAGTTCTTGCCGTTCAACTGACAGATGTTGATAGTTTCTGAAAAAATTTGCATTTTACAATTCATATAAGCTTTTTTTATATCTTTTAAGTCTAATTGACAGAGCTTAAAGGAAAATTATTGTACCCTTTAATTAAATATCTCTTTCATAACATCAAAAAAAAAATCATTTGATACTTACAACAGATTAATTATTGAGGACAATAATATTTTCTTCCAAGTATGTAAAAAGATTCTGTTAATAAGAGGGTGTTTCGAGGAACAAGAAAACCTTAGCATAGATAGAAACAACGGTAGACGCCAGATCTTACTATCGATTGATAATTAACTAAGCAATGATTACAACCATGTTGATTCTTTAATTTTTATACCATGTTCGCTCCTAAAGTGGAGCATATGGATCTACACAGCATGAAAATATCCATTCCGAAATTGGAGCATATGGATCTCTGTAATGTGAAGACGACTTGACAGATTATTTTTCACATTGTTTTTCCATTTTCCATTTCAATTCCTCAACCCAATGGGCATCCAGTCTTGCATTTTTTTTATTATTAAAAATCCGACATATGTGGGAATCGAACCCGCATTCTCCGGATTGTTAGGCGCGTACGTTAACCTCAACGCTACCTGTGAGATTTATTAATGTAATCTAAATATTCATTACAAATGAAATCATGTTTAATGTATCATACAAAGACAGCATTCTAAATTTTATATTTGTAAATAATTTGCATAAAACATATTCTTTTAATTTTTTTTACTAAACTAAAATTATTATTAAAGTTATCATTAGTAATAGAGCAACTTAATTAACTATAATAATTAAATAATTACTAAATAAGTTTAAGCTTAGAACAGTCCATTGAGATAGTTCTGCTCAGTTTAACAGTCAATAAATTGTAATAATATACAGTCAGTTGTCTGTTATAAATTTATATTTAGTTTCTACACTTGATATCCTTAGGCAAATTGATTTCTCAACGGTTGCACATATATTACTGTCGGCTATGATAAACCAGATCGCATTACTTACTAGTCCAAATGATAATTTATGAAATATGCTATATTCAAAGATATACGTTTTGTTTTCTATCTGACTTTTACATGTCTTGCGATAAATTGTATGTATTAAAAATCAATAATTACTTGGTGCATGCATATTTTTAAAATAACCACGCAGTTGACGTAAAGAATACAGATACGATGAATGGAAACATAATATACAATCACCAAAAATAGAATTTTACTTTTGATAGACACGTTAGATTCAATCAAAGAAACACACACACATATTTTCACATGCTCATGTGTACAATAAATTGACAAGAAAGCTTAATATAAGACAAATAATAAATTTTCCAAAAATAAAGAATACAATTTGTTGAACCAAACAATCTAACATATAAATGTTTTCATATTTATTCATCAGAGTATGTTTGTCTCCTTGACACTGTTGGGTGAAAAATTTGGAGGAAGTTGGTGTCTATTGTTGACTTCCCGATATTCGTTATGACAAATTTTTAGTAAAACAAAATATTTCATATTGTCCCAGAAATTTCTATACAAGAAGATTTAACCTGTATTCACAAGAAAAAATAGTGCATATACTTCCGCTGTGTGCGCACTCATGTGTGTGTATGTGTACATATCATTTTTTTCAATATATTATTTGAATAACATTAATATAACTAAATAAAAATACGAAATCTCAGAATTAATATTCAATAAAATTAACTGACATTTCATATAGTTCAAATATAGTAAAAATGATTTCAGTTATATAATATAACATTTAAAACAATCGCTGACATAAATTCGTGCTGTAATTTAACATGGCATACCAAAATTGAAAGACACCTATGGTTTTAGTTGGTTTTTTTCTTGTCTCGTTTTCAATATCAAATCGCTTTTTTTTTCATTTGAAATGTCATGTCATACGCATATAGTATTCGTTAAATGTTACATGTAAGATAAAATTGTATCGACTTAAAAGGGAGTCAAGTACACCACTTGCCTATTCTGACATATACAGTTAGGTTATGAAACAGTGGTTTAAATGTTCTATCTAGCAATCTACTTTTGTGTCATTTAAATGCCAGCTACAAATAATTTAATTTTAATTTTATAAAGATGCATTATGAATAGATAAGACAATATAGTTCGATGTATTAAATAAAAATAAACGATGTAAACCATACATACATTTGAACCAAAAATCGAAAACACTATAGTTATTTCAAATATTGAATACATTACAAACTGTATGTTTAAAGTATTCATATAATTCATTAAATTAAACATACCAAAAAAAACATTTAGAGAATAAAGTATTTACTGTGAAAGTAACGGTAGATAACGGTAAAAATAAAGAGAGAATTTGAAAAAAAAAGGATGGACCTATACAAAAGACATATCCTATTCTAATAAATGGATACAACACCATCTATCCAAATTCAATCTTACTGTGATAAAAGATTTAAAAAGCCGAGGAAATTTCGCTAAATGCTAGACAATGGTGATGTCTTCCGTATTGGTATTACTACTGGAAGATTATTTTAACGCTTTATAATAAAAAACATTTAATTTGCTCGATTTCTCAAGTAGTTATTAGGGACATACAGACTAATATTAACCACAGTGGCAGAATTCTAGTCTAGACTCTGCACAAGTCAAAAAAATGCATCGCCAAATAAATTTTCCTCTTTAATTCTAAGATAGTATCGACACATCCACAAGTGCATAAGTGTCAGAAAAATATTTGGAGCCCTTTCTACCATAATGTTTTTCACCTGAATCGATGCCTAAATAACAAATCTCTCTAATCTGTTCTTCATCAATGAATTACTTAGAGTTGTCTGTATTCAAACAAATTTGCTATACTGGCAAACTCAGTGATATTAGTTATACGTAGTACTTTTATCGCTCTTTTTCGAGCTTTTTGGGACAATTACATTCAAATATTATTTAAATTAAATTTAAAACAGCTTTTCTGTTGCAACAGAGCGCTTTATACAAATATGGACTCAGGTACGCGCGAATATTGTTTCGCATAATTGATTTTAAAACATTTAAAATGTCAATAAAACTTTCAGTACGTTTCAATAGAAGCATGGATTATTATTATGTATTATATTATCACGGATATACGTTAAATAATTCAAAACTAATATTTTAAGAAAACTGTTGATTACTTTTGACTGTCACAATTCGTTCTTTGCGTCCTTAAATAAGGCTTCACTTATGAATTATCACTTTAAAAGAAAATACTTCAGTTACGAGATAAGATTTGTATGTGGTAACGGTATTATTTTATATTTAATATTATAGACACGCCTTACTTAAAATATTACAACTAACGGACATTATAATATTATACATTGACCATAATAAACATGTCTGGAAATTAGATCATTCTATGTCCGAACCTTTCCAAGCTAAAATACCGTATTAAAATATTGGATAGTAACTTGTAATACAACTTTCTATAGTAGAATAGAGATAAATACATTTAAAGGGAGTGCTGTATGTCGCACTTAGGTTTTGATACGTTTACTTTCAATTTTCTTTTCATATCGAGATGACCGAGTAGTTTTGAAGACGTGCGTTTAATGATTTTAGTCATATAGTAATTGATCTATCAATCAAATTTGATTGATAATATATTAAACACAATTTTCTTTGTACAATATTTAATTATGTAGCTTCAACCTTTAAAGAATAATAAACATAATAATTATATTGCATTGTGTTGTAAATATATGATGGACGAAAACTTTCCATGAAAAAAAGCCCTGAACATTGAGTTGGGTATGATGAGGTTAGGTAGCTTTATTTTTAGGGTTTATTATATATTTACATGAATTTGGTTTTATTCAGAGCTATGGGATCCTGGCATAACCTGGAAGTTGGTTAATGACAGTGATTCTTGGTGGTATAAAGTACATAATTATTTTCTATTAAAAATTAGTAAATATAGAAGAAAAAACAGTATAGTTATTCGTAATAAGTATAATGGTATATATATGTTCGTAAAATTTATTTTATGTTTTGTATGTTAATTTTTATAAATTATCTCGATTAAATAAAAACCAAATTCCAGTTTCTCACATCAATCTTGTATATATAAATACGTCGAATATATATATCGACCTTTGAAAGAAAAAAGTATTTAACCCTCAATATATTCGATACTAACCTCAATTTTATTCGATAATCAGAATAGATACAGCTTAATGCACGTTTTATCAAAAGGATTTAAGCTGAAAATGCCAAATTTGTGTCTAAATTTAGTATTTAAGCACCGAATCAATTTTATTCGTTTAACTAAAATAACTTATTAAAATAATATAATACTATAAAATAATAAGAGTAAATAAAACACCAGTTTTAGTCTTCATGCACTACAATTTTCTGCGTATGAAATGTTTTAAGTTTGGCTCAAAATCATTAAATAAACGATTTTTGTGTCTCCTGTAAAATTTGTTCTATGTGGGTTCCATTCATTATCCTTTCCACAGTCGATATACAAATAAAAATATCTAGTGGTTTTAAATGAAATGAACGAAACTAAACTCAATTTTTGTTACATCAAAGTCTCGTATAATGCGATATGCGTAATAACGTATTTTTCAGATATATAATAATGCTATGGAATGGTGATTAAAATGATACAACATAATCTGATGGTTGTCTGATCTTATATTGCTACCATATTAATTCATCTTAAAGAAAGTCTGTGCGGTTATATTAAATTAATAATACAATAAAACTTTGCTTTATTTACGCTACACTAAAATTTGATTATCTTTGTCGGCATTTTAAATACACTGAACTAATTAGATACCTTATAATCAATATTAATTACTGCGCACAACCTACGGCCAACGACTTATTTATCGATAGATAGGGAGGTATATAATGTTTATATTTGGACAGTTAATTATACTGATAATGTAATAAATTTTGTCCAATAGACATGATAGTATATCTTATACTGTGTGCAAAATTTGCACTCGTTTCAACCACTCGAGTGCGTGATTCAATTATCTATCTAATACAGCGATCGGCAACATAGCACTCATGGTGGATTTTTAATGCGCTGGAACTAAATCGAACAAGAATATTACAATATCTTGGATAATATTGGTATATTAAATTAATTATCCTTATAAAATGAATATAAACGTGTAAATAATATATACCTTGGAATGCCATGGAAATACAGATGCGATTTATACAATTATACGTCTTGCAGATTCCTTGAAATTCTTAAAGTAACCCTCCTATTCTTCAAGCTTATCATAATCAAGTATCTTTAAATACCGCTTAATACATAATATGTATTCGGTTATGGGATGTTGGTATGATCTAGGTTTCGGAAAATGCGAGAGTACTGTCTAGCGACAAGCATTCTTAAAAGAGCCATTTAGCATCCATGTGCTCCACTTAGAGAGTGTATATGGAATCGCGTACATGCAATATGGTTCACTTATCTGAGTACGTGAAACCGTGGACCGTAGTTTATATTATGATAAAAATAGTTACCCCCTTTCGGATGGGGAAATGTACAATAAACAATATATAATATTTGGTAAATCTGTTTTCATATTTCAATATTAAAATGTATGTCAACTAAAGCTCATATAATGATAATTGCATTATATCATGTACATTTTGATATATCTTAATAATTAAAAGCAAAAGATTAGTAATATCAAATTTTACATTAAATCTTTGTATGAAATATTATGGATGACATAAAAAGAATTAATTTTAAAAGTAAAACCTTACCTTCATCAATACCTAGTATTAGATTATCTTTATAATGTTATATTATACATGTTAAGCGCCCTCTAAAATAATCAAATTTGTATCGTTCCCTTAATGATTCAAAGGTTTCCGAGCCCCGATATAGTATATTAAGGAGTTCGCCTTAAGCATGTCACGTATGCAGTTTTAATAAGACTTGTGAGAAGAGAGCAATGCTTTAACAATGTCCTTTCCGAATATGGATTACATAAAGTATATAATTTGGATTTTCACAACCTCGCCTTATTCTTGATCCTGTAGTCTTGGTCTTGGCAAAGTGAGATTCGTTTATACTATATGTTGTGTGGTGGTTATATTCAAACTATTGAGATCCCTTTTGAACTGGGCATGATAAAACTACAAAAAACATTATATTCAGCTTAGTAACACAGCTAATAAAATAAGATGGATAAATGAGTAATCAAAGGACAGCAAAATTTAATACGGAAATTACTCCTTGATTCATCCCCAAATGTGATCCCGATATAGTAGTAGCTTTAAAAAATCCGATAAAGTTAGGAATTGCAAATTTCGAAAAAGCAATAAATCTTAATTCGAATTTCAACATTTCCGGAATTACGAAATTTCTTGGATTTTTTTCGGATTCGGATCGAAACTTTGAAGTTTTTCGCTTTTTTTTTGGCCTCGCCCTATCTTGAGATAGTTAATTTTTACTTTCTACTGTGTTGAAAAATAGAAATTATGGACAAATAAAAACGAATATAGATATTATTACTTTTTAGATTCGACCAGAATTATTTGTACGTACTTCTACTTTCAGTGGTGAAAAACCGAAATTCAAATACCGGAATTCGCCTTATTTTTTTTCGGAATTAAGAACTAAAAAACAAACGCAAATCCCGATTTAGGTTTGCAATCCCTAAATAAAGATATATTACGTTAGTTAGGTTAGGTTACATTAGCTAAACTACGCCCTACATTAGGTTAACTACATTCTCTGCTAAAAATTTCAACATTTTGTTTCCATTTCGATTTTCGTATTTCATATATTTCAAAAAAAATCTAGTTACATAGTCAATTATTTCTCACTCAATTTTCTTGGCTAGTACGTTAATTATGCAAGTGACTCCACGTATCATTAAATCATACATCTGTGTAAAGGAATTCATGCAGCAAATTAGCATTTTACTATAATGTCAAAATTATTCTGCAAAAGACTTACAAGTTAACCTAAATGTATTTAATTGCATAATAAATTTATTATCAACGTAATATTCTATAAATATTTACACACAGCCGGTTATCATTATTAAAGCTTTGAAAACGTCATTGTAATTTTATATATCGTATACGTTACGTCCCATTAAATCCAACATTATAAATATTGCCAGTCGCAAACATATAATTATATATAATTTTCATGTTGTTACATGATACTATATGTAGATATTATATTGTAATTTAATATTCATCGCATTTTGAACATTTGTTAGCTATATCCTAATAAACTTCCCCGGTAGACTCCGCGGTAGCCGAGAGTTAAGAGTGCGTGCTTCGGAGCCAGAGATTGCGGGTTCGATTCTCACTGTTGCTATTTTTTTTTAATCTAAAGATGCAGTGCTGCGTGCATATTGATTTGAATTATTTGATGATAATCAATTCTCGTTCAAATATTTCTCAAACATACATCTAGATCTACACAATGCAATGTTCAAGATTCATACTGATAACATGCATGCACGCCGAAAAATAAAAATAAAATAATCTTATCACTCACTATATCGTACACTTTAATTTGAAATAAGCCGCTATTTAACAGTATATTCGGCTAAATACGCGAGTATCGTTTACGCATTGTAATATGACGCTTTATTTGTTTAAATTTTCTGATATTCGTTATTCATTTTTTATACTATGTATAACCGACAAACAAAACGTAATAACCATTTAAGTATTGCGATATGACGCTCATCATCGCATTAAGGACAAATAATCAGAGAAAAAATATGAAGAAAAACATACAAAAATATAAAGCGAAAAAACGTAGCGGTAGATATAATAGATTTTGAGAAAGAAAAAATAGAATAAGAGCCTTACGAAATACCTATAAACAGATTCTAGAAATTTATAAAACAAAATCTATTTAAACTCGCGCTTATTCAGGTGGACGATATCAATACCCGAGATAATTTCGTGAACATAACCATTGGGACAAATATTGTATAATATATGTATATATATTACGTAACGTTCGAAATAGACGTTGCTAAACCTTATAAGTAACTTAAGCTGGATTAAATCATATTAATGTTATAAAGCAACCGATATAATCACATCAACTAAATGGTATTATAAGTGATACAAAATAATAATTATTATTATGAACAATTTATTGTACCAATACAATTTCTTTTCACAATCTTATCTTCCTATTTCCGCAGTACTTTGATCACTATCTGGTTGTATTCATCACCGTTCACTTTGTAGATATTAAATAAAAAGTTTGTAATATTATCAATAATCTCATCTCTCGGCAATGTAACTAATTTAATTTATTTTTATCTCCTCAGGCTCTCGCCAACAGTTCAACACTCTTACCAGCGTCATCGACGGAAATACTGTTTATGGTGTAACAGAGAAATTCTCAAGGTACAGTATTATCTTATTAAATTATTATAAATAATATTTCCCGGCTACCTAGTGATCCGGGGAACGCGGGCTTGACTGGAATACAGGACTGGATGCCCGCCCATTGGGTTAAGTAATTGTCTGACAATTAATTCTCGTGAAAAGTAATCTGTCAAGACGTCTTCACATTGCGGAGATCCGTATACTCCTCTTTCGAAGTGGATATCTTCACACTGTGTAGATCCATATGCTCCATGTTGGGAGCGAATATGATATAAAAAATATATTCCTCCTACAGTTGACAGGTACCCGCGCATGCTTCTGAAACTAATATTACGGTTTCAAATCTTATACTTGCAGGATTTAAAATACATAACTTAGATACTTAGAAAAATACTTAGAAATGGCTTAGCTTAGACTGGTAATCAAATCTCGTGTAAAACAAAGTTGCCGAAATCCATAATCCTACTATAGGCATGGAAATGGGTAATGTGTTTCTACAGTGGTCGAGTTAGTAACTCCACATGCTTTGACACATGAGACTACGGATTTAATTATTTTAAATCATGTACCTATTATAATTATAGTCCTCAACTTGATTGAGAGATTAGCGTGCACGCTTCTTAGATTGATATTGTGACAACTTGACAACATCAAGATTTTTTTAAATCTAAAAATGCAAAACTGGGTACCAAATGGATTGAAAAATTAACTGACAAGGAATCTTCGTGAAAGAAATTGTCTTTCTAATGTAGAGATAGATATCCTTCATCTCCACAATGTTGAAATTCAGATTCTCTACTGTCGGAGCGAACATGGTAAAAAATAAAATAAAAAGTATAAGTTTCCACAGCGATGGAGTTGATGAGCTCTCATCTCTTGGTACCAACTGCACCATTAAAGTTGAACGATTAGCCTACATCCAAACATCGTGAATATCATTCATACAAAATTCTCAGATTATTGAAATTCACATGCTATTCGCTCTATATTTAAGTTATAACTATATTATATGAATTCTTGCCTTTTAGAAAACTTCGCTCCGGATTCGGTGGACTTTTAAGAATGAACCCTGTCTTCGAAGAATACGGTCTTAAAGACTTGCTGCCACTTAAACTTGACATTCCCGATGAAGGCTGCACCAGACCTAACCGATCCATGTACTGCTTTGAAGCTGGTAAGTGATTCGTTGTTTCAGAAACACAATGCTTTTGTCAACATTGTTTAATTAATTAATCAATGCTTGCTAGAACTAGTTACTACATTAAATATATTACAAAACAATTATGTTTCATTCTCTTATTGAGAGAATAAGATTATAATATGAACTGTTATTATTTATAAAAAGTTGATATGTTAATAACCAAGAAAGAATAAAGTAATATCATATTATGAATTATAATCAATTCGAGTATTTTGATAGTAGTACTGAGGGCCATTTGTAAAATTATTGCGCATAAACATGTCGTACTAAATGGATATTAAAATTTTAAATGATTTGGAGTTTATTTTATTATTAATTCACGACACATTGAAGAAATATCATTTTATTAATAGTGATTAATGTTTGTTTTACTAGGTGAAATCCGTGTAAACGAACAGCTTGTACTGACTTGCATGCACACCCTGATGGCTCGTGAGCACAATAGAGTAGCAAAAGGATTAGTCCAAGTAAACCCTCACTGGGATGACGAGACACTCTTCCAGGAATCCAGACGTATCATTATTGCAGAAATTCAGCACATTACCTACAACGAGTTCTTGCCTATCCTCCTAGGAAAAGAAGTTATGGAAAAGTTTGGTCTTCTCTTGCAAAAAGATGTAAGAAAATCCTTCCGTTAATAATTAGCAGCCTAATTTTGTTGATTCTTAAAGACATTTTCTAATGAAATGAATTATATTCTAGACTTTCTGGGATGGATATGACCCCAACATCAACCCTGCAGTTATAGACGCCTTTGCCGCAGCAGCCTTCCGATTTGGTCATTCTCTTTTACCAACAGCTGTTGAGAGATGGTCCAAAGCTCATAAATTCATCGGTAACCATTGCATAAAATATTTTGATTGATATAACAACTCAATTGCTCTTATTGGTATCATACATCATAACTTTGATAAAAAACCATTTTCTTCTGAATGTGTAAATGCCAGGACTTATTTGTGTTTATTTCTTGTAGCTTCCAAACGTCTTTCCGATCTGATCCGTCGACCATACGATTTATACCGCGCCGGAGTCTTCGACGAATATCTCATGGGTCTCATGAATCAAGTAGCCCAAGCTATGGACGACTCTATCACCCAAGAAGTAACAAATCACTTGTTCAAGAAACCCGGTGCCAGATTCGGTATGGATCTCGTATCCTTCAATATGCAGCGAGGTAGAGAATTTGGACTCCCCGGTTATATGGAGTTCCGTAAATTCTGCGGACTTCCCGGTGCCAACAGCTTCCAAGAATTGTTTGGATCTATGCCTAACGAGACTATTCAAAGATACGAATCAATCTTTGATCATCCAAGTGATGTTGATTTATGGTCTGGTGGAGTTTCTGAAAGGCCTCTTCCTGGTTCAATGCTTGGGCCAACTTTCGCATGCATCATTGCTACCCAGTTCTCGTATTCAAGAAGAGGAGACAGATTCTGGTAGGTTTACCAATAAAAGACATTGATGATTATTAAAATTTTCTAGCAATAGTATGCCATGTTAATAACCAAAACTCAACGGACACGAGATAAAACCTCATTAACTCTTTTAATTTTCTTCAACTAATATTTATTAAAATTTTAAATCGAAGACACAAATATTTGTAAATATTTTTTTCTCATCTCTATTTCTATTTTTAATGAGTAGTTTTTAACGTAAATATTACTAGCATTATTGGTGCTACTAGTAAAGATAACGGAATTTTTTTTTTTAAGAACCTGTATCAATTAAAATTGACGTTTTATAAATAAACACAATAAAAGTTTCATTAATCAAAACGCTTCGTGTGTCGTACTCCGGTGAATATAGCTTACGCTTGTCATTCGTTATAAGTCATGGTCCATGTATTCATGTACCATGGCTGCATTGTATGTATACATGCTTCTCAGTAGATTTTGATTAAGAAATCGATTTAATAAATTCAACGACTCGTGACAAAAATATCTTTTAAAATCTCTATTTTGTGAAGGGCCTCAACTGAGAGCAGAAACGTTGATTTACCTTTTTAATTGCTCGCTATTTATAAAGAATAAAAGCTTATAAAAATAAGAGACTGTATTGATATTTTCGTGTAACTAATGAATAATTCATGACACACGTTTCATATTATTTTATAGGACAATAACGACTGTTATTAATTGTTTGCCAATAATGAATGTTGACGGAATTACATAGATACCATAAAGTAAAATTGGAATGTTTTTATATTTGAAAAATAATGCTTCGTTATTTAATTGCGTAATTATTTTTTCGTTTTCTGAACCCTATTATACTTTTAATTAAATTTGAAGATTAGACATTTTCTCGGTCGTTTCATCACAGTCCGCTTAAAAAGAGTTATCGAAAAATTATTTTTCATTTTAGATAAACCAATATTGATAATAAATAGAATCACGTTGAGATAAATATGTACCATAGACTACTTGTTGTTACGACATTCACATCTAATAAGAAGAAAGTTAGTGTAATAAATATTATGTATACATGTATGTAATTCTAGAAGTAATTAATAAAAAAAAATAATTTCAATACACGAATTATTAGATTCGATTGAAGTCCATATTCATATTATTAGAGTTGACATGTCAGAAACTAGCATTCAAATATATGAATGACAGTTTAATAATAGGTAATAAAAAGAATATTTTGAACATTATTGCTTGCGTCGTGTATAGATGACGCTAGTGTCCAAGAGCTGTATTTTCGTTAAATTATGGATAAATAAAATGGGTTTATCGAATTAATTTTTATACTGATGGTCATTTTTAGTACTATGCACAGGCGCGGGCGTGTCAATTCAATATATAATACATTCCGGCATAGCACTAAGTGACTATCAAATTATTCATTAGTAGTGATACTTTATTCCTAAAGCTCAGGCGCCTCATTTAGAGTTATTCATTTTCAAAAAGCGTGAAATAGTTGTAATTATTTTACGATCATTCGGAATAGTTGTAAATTTTTAATGACTATTTTCAATTCAGTAATTGTTTAATTATTTATAATTTGCAAAAACATCATTATGTTAAAAGTTATAAATGATTTCAAATAAATATTTAATTTGCAGGTATGAGTTGCCAAACCAGCCATCATCATTCACCCCCGAGCAGCTCCTAGAATTAAAGAAAGCGAGACTATCGCGAGTCATTTGCGACAATACAGATATTATCGACACCGTACAAGTCTACCCAATGGTGTTACCTGATCATGAAATGTAAGTAACTCAAACGAATCTAATAATATTTATACTAAGTCAGATCCCTCTTGCTTTTAATCTTTAACCAAAATTCATACTTATAATTATGTTCATTACGAAGGAAATCTTAGGGCACCTACTTTCTCTTACATAATTTCTGGTATAAAATTTTGTGTTTGGATCTAAATATACAAGCTACAAGCTCATATGTCAAGATCCAGGGCAGTAGCCCAAAAAGTCATACCATATCAATATTTTCCCAAAGGAAAATCCAGGCCGAGAATATATGGATGTCAACGGAAATTTATAGATTTCAAATACTTAGATAAATAGGAATACAAATTTATTTTAAAAACAACCACTTCCAGTCGATACTGTTAATTACTTTCAAATTTTGAGATGTACATCAATAATTGTCACTATGCTTTTTTAAGCCAATATAATCATAAACCAAACCAAATATATTTTAATTTTTATTTTGGACATCTATTTAAAATTAAATCGAACGGAAAGAGTTATCTGGCTAATACTTGTACAAAAAGAAATATAGAATAAATGTATTATCTTTGATTTTTAAAAACATATAATATACATATTCCTTCATATCAAAAATTTCTTATTATTGAATCAAAATAACAATCAACAAAACTAAAAAAATTAAAATATGTAAGAGTATAATGGTTGAACATAATCATTTGATCTTTATAAAATGTATTGCAACAACTAAGACATTTTAGACCGTCTCTCCAACAACTAATTACGTGTCAATATTTGAAATTTATGCATATAATATGACATGATAAATGAGAATCACTCGTCACAATTGGATTTCAAAAGTTTACAAGAAGAAGATAAACCATCTAGCTTACTCAAATGATCATATATCATACAAATTGACTTGACCGATCATGACTTACTGCCATATGAATGTCAAAATGCATTGACAAGGTATTAATAACATTTTAAAACTTCAAAACTAAATATTCTATGAATCTCTGATTTCAGTAATCCAAGAGTGCCATGCAGAAGTGGCATCTTGCCATCGATAGACTTCACCAAGTGGGCCGATTATAGTGGCCAGCATGCTCCGGCCAGCAACCCATACGTGAGTAACTTTGGGTTCAACAACAACTTCAAAAATTACCGCAATGGTAAAAAGTAAAAGTAAAAAGCCATCGCCTTCGAAAGAGATCGCACAATCATCGTGAAGTTAAATTATTTATTCACCATAAATCACATATGAAATAGAACACAGATTCTATACACGACGTCATCGATCGACGATTACCATTTTAGTTTTAAAAAGTCAATTTAATAAGTTTTTTCCTATTTCTTTTACTTTGTAGTCAATCTTCTCATTTTCATGAACATTTACTTCTTTATTTATTACTTTCCCTTGATTTTTCATTTCACTATTTTCTATTATACATTCAGTAGTCATTTTCTATCATATAAAAAAATCTATAGTCGCTAATCAATTTATGATAAATACAATAACAGACTTTGACACATCAAAATCACCTGGTTAAACTAGAAAAAAGTTGCAATGGTAAATACAGTATTCTGAAATTAGTCAACAAATACTACTGAATTTCGAGAATCGATACTTGCATCAAATATTAAGGCTGAGATGAAACAAATCATACTACAATCTGTTTCATCATAAATCATGCAGCTATACTGTCATGAGAATATACTGTGGATGTCCCTGTTTGTTATAAATTGACCAAAGACTCTAGATTTTTTACTGTTTCTACGATATTAAAAAACAATCTGCCACTTTGAAAAACTGACAAAACAAAATGCATGATAATTCATACAAGATTATCAATATGAGCTTAGAATCCAAGTCTGCTTATAAATCTTCATAATATGATTATTTGAAGAAATAAGTAGATACCCAATACTGTTTTACAAATTGGGCAGCACCTATTTAGCTTCAAATTGCATGTAAACTATAATTACTATGAAATTATTTTTTATCTTATAGTATTGGAGACGCCTACAGAGGGAGATGACTTTACAGTGCACTCAACATGATCAGCT
>JAGVSQ010000881.1:0-33542 GCA_022683975.1 Rhyacophila evoluta
TAACAGTGATCTCACATATGGAAGTTTACCAGTTTTAAATAATTTAGAATTCATAAATATACATTATGAAAAATGTAAGAAATAACTTAACCAATATTATTTACATGCAAGCTAAAAAAACGAGATGGCCTCATAAAACATGAAAAAAAATCATAATCAAAAATTGTAAGCTGGGCACACAGAATTTTTTTTTATCTTAAAAAGATTGAGAAAGGCTGCTTTAGATATTAGATTATCTGCTTCCTGCTTAAGATCTTTCATAAGGCAAGTGTGCCAAATGTTGTGGATTCGAATCTTGTAGCTACCAAAGATTTTTGATACAAAAGATGCAAACCTGTAGCATAAAACTAGGTTGAACAATTAATTGTCCGACAACCAACCCTTGTGAAAAAATCTGTCCAAATAAGTGTTTACAATGTGGAGATTCATATGTTCCATTTATTGAGTCGTCATCTTTATATTATTATCTATATGCTTGACTTTTGGGGCCAACATGGAATATATAAACGTAGTAAGCCGCAATATTTTCCCGACCAATAACTTAAAAAAGATACCATAATCAAACATTGATATTTATTCTCTCGAATAATTATGATTTATTTCAATACATAATTTACAATTAGATTTTTTTAAATGGCCTAAAACTATCTAAATGACCTAAAATCAGTTGTTAATTTTCATGCCTTGCAGGTTCTACTTCAATTTATATAATAATAAATAGTCTATAATGGCTATATTAGGACTGTGAGGTGGGTGATTTGATTTCTGGGAACCATATAGCCGAATAAGAAACTTAACAACAACTGGAGGGTATACTAGTGCAGTCAACTAGAAAAATACCTGGAAAATCCTAAAAGATAGTGGCCATAAACTAATGAACTTTAAAACCTATGCATAAAAGACTTAGTCACATATAATGATAAATTATCAGCTTATCTCTTATTGTTTTTAAGACTACCAAGAGTTTTGGGCTACAAATCGTAGCTATATCTATGTACGAATTGAAGGAAAAGCTTCTGGATTCAAAGGACATAAAATCCTTTATGGCAACTATCGTAATCTTGGCACAGTAGAAATTGATGACGTAATCAATGGCACTAGGTACGCTAAATTTTCTGAATTAATATCTGTTATAAATATGTATCTTAAAGTATATTATATTCAAATGCAAACAAGCCCGATAAATAATTGTGTTTGTTTGAGATATCTGCGTATATTTTAATTAATGAATATAATAGATTTTTATATATGTAGTCTTTTGTTAGAAGTGCTTATGTCAATTGGTCAATTTAGGCGATTGTTTGTTTTTTACCAACTATACACGTCATCTTCATATCACGGAACCTCAGTATACGTCCTCAATCCGATCCAGATCCTATGGAATCATATCAAACAGGATGTATACCAAAGGAATTTTTTGTGCTCAAACAGGACATATTCCATATTGGCCTCATTCCAAAGACGTATAGCGAGATATAACTGTGTTATAAAAATATATTGCAAATTTAATGCGGATAATTATGTAATTTTTTTCAACTGTAGTGTTAAAAGAAGAAACATTTTTTAATTCTTTCTGATACCAATCAAAATTTCCAATATTTCACAGAAGTACTTATATAAATATATTATAATTAATGATATGCAAATAAATCAAATGATGTTGAACAATACACAAACACTGTCGCTATTTTTTTTGGAAATATGTGCCAATCAACCTGCATAGGGGTGATTCTATGATTATTTCTAGAAATAAGTCACTTAGAATTAACGCTTAACCCCACTTTTAATTTCACCCAAGATTCATTTATTCATGACAACAAATCAAAACTGCAAGGTAAGTATTGCTCAATTAATGAAATCAATCAACACTTATTATATATTTAATTTCTCTTTTAACAGATATTTATTAGACACGTATCCTTGGATTGATAAAAGTAATCTAGGCATATGGGGTTGGAGCTATGGAGGCTACGCTTGTTTGCAAGGACTCGTAAGAGACCATTACAACATTTACAAATGTGGAGTATCTGTGGCACCTTTGATCGATCTCCGGGAATTTCGTGAGTATACAATATCTCTTCTTCTTTTTTCAGTACACTTTTGTTTATTTTAATATTTCAATTGTACCTTGAATGAATATTACGGTCTATGAAGAACGTCAGAAACAGATCAAGGTATTAATTATAAATAATTTAATTTCTTAACTTTGTTATGTGGCATTTGTACCGTTATCATATTACTTTTATTTAAATACATATTAACTATTTTGATGAACCCAATCTTAACTGTCCAACTCGATTCCATAACACTACCAACATACTCGATAATATTTCAGTCAAAATTGCAAAAATCATTCAATAATTGAACTTCAAAGGTCATATCAAACGAAATAAACTACAAAATTGATGAAATAATGGTGAATTTCCCTATTTTTTTCAATATTTCAAACTGCATGAAAATACTACATTATTTTAGATTTAACTAATATGCATTGTTATAGATCACATTAGGCACATTTTGGTGTAGTCAGTAGTTCAATATTCTACCATTTGAGCTATAGTAAGTTAAAATATACCTTTTGATAGAAAAAAACCCTCAGTTATTTTCTTAGTTCCTGTAAAATTACTAAAGGTGCTGTATGACATTGCCGGGATGAAGTCTTTAATTGTTCAAATAATTAACTTAGCTTGAAATAAAGAATACATTATATTAAGATGGAATTAATGCCTGAAATACTGAGATGACAGTTTTTTTTTATTATTGACCGATATTCTCTCCCGTTTTTAATAGGTTCAATGCGTATGAAATCATATATGGGCATTCCAACACCAGAAATATAGGATATGTCATTTTAAAATTGCATTAACGTCTGAAATACTGAGATGACCATATTTTTTATTGTTGACCAATGTTTTCCCCTGTTTTTTTACAGTGTCCATGAGGATGGAGGCCTATATGGGTATGCCGACGCCAGAAGATAATTTGAAGGAATACGAAAATGGCAATTTGATAAACCATGCCTTTAAGTTGCGTGGAAAAATGTTTGCCATCTTAGTTGGCAACGCAGATGACAATGTTAACTATGGAGAAACTTTGAAATTATTTAACAAACTGCAGAGGGCTGGCATTGACTTTGAACAAATGGTATTAATATTACTTAAATATAACTGCTTAAAACTATTTATATAAGGTTGGGTCAGCTTCAATTATTCATACTCTTACTGTAAAATTTATTTTAATCAATTTTAAAAAAGACAAAAATTCATATGAATTTTCGACATATTTTCCATGCGTTTCATTATATTGTATATACTGCTACATCAATGTAATAGTGGGACAATCTAAAAAAAATCTTTTTATTTATTGATATATTTTTTCAAACAAAATACGTTTGGAAGCATATATTTGCAAGACACAAAGAGAACCATTCAGATTTGTGTTGACTCTATCTATTATGTAGCCTAACCTAAAAGGATTAAGGAATTTTACACCCATTAAGTTAAATGTATATAAAAATATCAACTAGAAGTATAGGTACCAATAAATTCAGAGTATTATTTAACACACTTCATATATAAGATCTTGAAAATCTCAAACTGTTCCAACTTTTGTTTGTGTTCATGTATTATATTTTATCCACTGTAGGCTAACAATAAAAACATTCTTAAGAACCACTTCTTATTTGAAAATTAGTTTAACTATGGACTTAATGTACTTACGGGGCATTACTAAGCTTAAAGGAATAAGGTTTCATAAGTTATAACATTTTAAATTGTGCCAGTTCATAAATTATTTATAGGATTATAAATGTATATTTCTCATAGTCTGTACTTTTATAGTAAGCCTTTCTGAAGTAACAATATAATTTTTGTGTGTGCTATTTGAAGCCACAAATATGATGAGATATCAATGCGAAAAATCATAGTCATAAATTGAACCCTTATTAGTATGACTAAGAAATAAATACTGAACTGTTGGATTCCTTAGGGTTCATAACAAAATGCATTCAGAAAATCATATTTTTATACAACGGGCTTTAAGGAAGACCTCCTCACCAGCGTTAGTCCGTTATTTTGAGGTTCTACTGTATTATTTTTTAGTGTCACCGTAAGATATATCTCTATATCAGAATGAATTTAAAAATTAGTCAACATCAAACCATTGCATTGCATTCATCATATTTTTTGCCTAAAGTAACATTGAAAATTCAAAATGTTTTCTTGGCCGATTGTCCTACTGCTGCATTGGTGTAGTGATATTTCAACCAGCTTTGATATACTCAAAAAATGCTTAAGTTTGAGCTTCAGGCTAAGATGCATAGCATCTTTACTTCTTCATCAGAAGCAACATTCTATTCTCTAAAAACTGCTTTAAGTTACCAAATGAGGAAACATCCGATGTAGTAAAATCAGAACATTAGATGTTTGAACAGTTCAATGTCAATTCATATTTGAAATATTTTCAACTCAAATTTATCAATTTCTAATTCACTTCTTTCATCGCCACCTCTTTAATAGACAATATTTTTTTCTTTAGAGTTATCCGGAAGAATCCCACCTGCGTCTTGGAGTTTTACCCCACGTATACCATTACATTGATGATTTCTGGATGCGGTGTTTTTTTTCAAGTAACCTTACTGAAGATACAAAATAGAGTCAGTGACAGATTTTGTGATTTTTGACATTATAATAATAGTGTTTTATTTGTATATTGTACACACTCATATATTATGATCTGTTGCGTATTAAAAACTGCTGTCAAATTTTCATCTGAAATAAATACATTGCAATAAAAATAATGTTCAAAATTTATTTATAAACTCAATAACATATATACTAGAATAGCATTGCATATGTATGCCTTTGAATAGTTACAATTATAATTAAGCCGCAAGTTATTTGCAATGTCAAGAGGTATATTGATAGATTTAAGATAAAAATACTTTATCTATAACTACTATTACTTAATTTATTTATGAACTCAATAATATAACCCACTGAAATGGAAACAAGGAACATCATCTTGTATAATATCTATAACCAGTTTCATTAAACTCAAATATTCATTTATTTCCGAATTTATTATTTCCGTAATATGACTTTCATGGACAGTCACATTTTTGATTTTGATCCCTTCAAATTTTATATTATATCATTCAATATTCTTTCTCCGGGATAGAATCAAACTCATTCTTTATTTAAACTAATTTTATTTATCATGATATCACAAATTTATTTGAATTCCTGGATCTATACAATATTTTAGTCTGTTCTAGTCTGTTTAGGTGTTCATCGGTGATGATGTTGAATAATAAAAGTAAAACGAAATTACATGGTCATAGTCAAGGTTTTTCGTAGCTTTATTTTTAGAAAGTCTTATTATTTATGCATAAAAATTATTATTCCACTCTAAATGTTGAAAAGTATGGGGAAAATTTTCAATGATTTTTTTTTAATTTTTAATATAAAAAAAAAAATTTTAATATTTTAATAATATTCATTTTAATTTATACTAATGATATTGAATAGTTTAAGTAAACGTACATTTTGAATAAATACGATGAAGAAAATAATGTCTAGTTCCATAAAAAAAAAAAAAATCTGCTCCAAAAATAGAAAAAATCAGGTTTGTGTATTGTAATAAAGAATTAATTTACATGCTTATTTGTTTATTTAGTAATAATTAATTCCCAAGCAAATAAACGACATAGATTTATTTTTGTATATCGGATATCTTTTTTGCCTATTGAAGTGTATATTAAGGACAATTCCATTATGCCACATGTTATTTAATATATTATGTATACTTAAAAAACAGAACTGCTGTTATAGTTTTTGATATCAGCGATAAAAATATGAATTTTTTATTAACAATTATTAACAAAGGAAGCATTGTTTATGATAGCTGTTCCGAATATCGATAATATTCACCTCAACCATTTAAAAATAACCACTTCATCTAGATTTCCATTCTGTGCAGACCTTTCTGTTTTTATTTTCAAGAGAATTGTTTTTTAACCACGTGCAGTACACAGTCCAGTATTTTTTAAATCCTGCCTCTGTCAGTTTTCAACGAATATCTTCTGACTTCAAAGTACCCACGTCGACTTGTCGGCCACTAGCTGGACATAAAAATATTTATAATAAAATCCATAAAAATGTTTATAACCAATTCCAACAACAGACATGTAAATGAACAGTAAGTATTGATAATGAAAAAAAACATTTTAATTTTGTTTTTTTTTATTATTCACAGTTTAATACGTCATAAGAACACATTAGTTTTCAAACATCAGATAATTTTAAATTTTCTTTTGCAGTCACAAACCATCTTCCTACAAAGGAGGTAGTTTCCTTAGTTGTTGTAGTTGTTGGTAGTTGGATATTAATAAATATTTTGAAGAAACTTGTCAACAATAAATCTCAAACACAATGCGGATTACAGATGTGGTATTATTTTTGTATTTTTTATCACAGAAAATAAATATGTTACATAAAACAATCAAAATATAAATTTTTAATAAGTTCATCAAGATTTAAAGTTATATTGTAAAATAAGTGATATTTAAAACAATGAATTACAGTTCTTCCATATTAACTTATTAAAGACAATTTCATATTATTAACTTATGCCATGACACATTAAAAAAATAGAACATTAAAATTGGTACCATAGTAACTAATAATTATTGTGAAGAAAATTAAAAATAAAATATGTAATTAATACTATCCTTGTTATTTTTGTAATATATTGATTTGAATGTACAATATAACCTCAGTTGTACGGTTGTATATGATTAATGTAAGCTGTAAATATAATACTTTATTGAAGAAACATTTAAAGTAAAAAAAAAATAACTTGAGGGAATAAATTATAATATTTATTGCAGTTCTCTTTATCATAAATCAATTCATGCTGTATTTGTCTCACTTTCGTTTTCAATCTGATAAGCACATGCGCTTTATTGCCTGCTCAATTTCTGCAGTTGTATAAAAGTAGAGTTAAAAAAATTAAAATAACCAAGTGTCCCATGGGCTACCTATCCAAGTACTATCCGCACTCAACATTGCTAAACTTCGGTGATCGGACGAGAACCGGTGCTTTCAACATGATATGGTCGTTGGCAATGGGTTGTCAAAATAAAGATTCACATTTCACATGCTCCACATTAGGAGCGGGTATGGCTCGTAATACACTTTCACAATAGTAATGTTACACGCCCGTGTTTATCTCTCAGTATACGAGCACAAATGACCATTTATTGTATGCCTATAGTTAGTACCGGTAGAAGCTGCTATTTTCCATCCTATTCTCAATTATTCCTCCTTATAATTAATTATTTAAATATTTTTGAATCACTATTTTCACACATTTTATAACGGCAAAAACATTACAATGGATTTGTCAAAGATTTTGATTACTCAAAATATATTAATTAATTTACAATACTTTACATAGTAACCTTAAAAATAGATAATAATAAATTTGCATTATTTTATTACAGCTAACATGTTTTTCCAGTTGCTTGATTACGTTTATGTTGTCTGGTGAGGTTTTGGCTTTAAAAACACTTCCTAATAAGAAATATTTTCAACTAAACAAATTAATAGGAAGCAAACTATTTGAAAACAAATACTTCAATGGTTCATGGATTTCAGGTCTGTGTTCATATTTGAATTTATTATTTCATCTTCATTAAACTCGCTACTTAAATATCATACAGCTAAATAATTAGTGCTAATTTCAGATTTATCAGAAAAATATTGGAACAAAATTTACAGTTTTTTTTTTGTTTTAATTTTATAATTTCAATGCAGCCCGTGGGGCAATTTGTATTGGTCAGACCTGGTCTTGAAAATTCTTAAATACACTTACTATATTTTTATTATAAATTGAACAGTTGACTTTACATTATTATTTAAGATGGACTCTAATTTTTATGGGATTTACCATACAATTTCATTATCTCTCCAACTTATTCTATGTCAGAACATTAAAAGAACGTTAGATGTTTGTGTATTTTCATATTTCTTTCTATACGGGATAGCACCTTAAATTCAATTTAAAAATGTGACTCAGCTAAAGCCAGTTAAACTCAATTTTCCTCTAGACCCTTTGGAGATAATTGCACTACCCCTACACATTACAGCAGAAAAATAAACCCCCAACCGAAAATTTATTTCCCTCCAGAAATTATGGTTACTCATTTTTTTTTAGCTCTCACACCAACCAATTTTATTCACCTTCAGGAAATATGGTTTCTTTTTGTTTTTTTTTTGGCTCATCACAGTAAAAATATGAGCGTATTAATTTCTTGATTTTGAGCCTCTAAGCACCCACCTATTGCGCCTATTGATAATAATAATTCATACAATATAAACAGAAAAAAAAATCCATTTAGTATAATGAAACAAATGGGATGGTCCAAAAGTTTTGTTAAGACGGGATTTGACCTGTGTAATAAAAATAATAATAAAGAAAATTGTCTCCCCGGTTGGCATAGTTGGTAGGGTGTGTGGCTAGCAATCTGTGGAATGCAGGTTCGATTCCCCATCTATCGGATTTTTTAAAATATGAAAATACAGGACCGGATGCCCATTGGGCGAGCAATTGTCTGACAAACGATTCTCGTGAAAAATAATCTGTCAAGATGTGTTCACACCGCAGAAATCCATATACTCCGCTATCGGAGTGGATATCTTCACACTGTGTAGATTCATATGCCCCAATTTTGGAGGAAACATGGTAAAAAAAAGGCTTTTAATAATAGTTAACAATAGTCATTAACCAAAACCGTGACCAAAAACACATGGATTCTATAGCAACACAAATTGAAATTTGTACTGTTAATTATTAAAGTCAATAATAAGAACTGTGAATATTTTAGGTACTGAATTTATATATACTAAAAGCAAGGAAGATGGTATTTTTCTGTATAATTTGGTCAGCGGAAAATCTACACTTTTTCTTTCTGGAGATGTTGTGGTAAGAATAATCTATAAAGTTAATAATTATCTATAATATTATGAAACAGAAAATACATAAAAATATAGAGAAGATACACAAGAATTCTTTCCAAACTGTAAGGAATGGAGACATGAAATTGTCATAGTTTATTTATGGTGATGTGAAATTTTGCCTGCTATTTCTAGGGCAACTATTTTTCTTTCAATTTTTAACATCACTGATAATCAATATGAGACTAAAATTATTTTGCACAGTCGAGTATTGAAATAAATTTGAAATTACAAAATGAACAAGATACAAATAATTTAAAACTATCCCATACAAGCTGGGTAAAAAGTATGTCTATAAAGTTAGTATGTCTACATAAATTGTTTAATACAGAATAGAGATATACTTATACACTTAACATACTAAATTCATTTCCTTTAACAAACTTGATAATTAGCTCCCATTTGATTGTAGACAGATACAGTGTGTATTATTATTTATGTAATATAATATTTTTACAGAATTATTTCTTTTGCTATTGAAAATAAATGATGATATTTCAGAAAAAATTTGAGGTACAGGATTTTATACTGTCGTCTGACCAGAAACTTGCTCTGGTACGATATGAAAGAATTTCGGTAAGATTATTATAATTTCAAGCTTAAAAATATATAGATAGCATGTATAGATTAGCAGTTTTTAATTTCATTATAATTTTTTAATAGCAATATTATAATTTTTCCACTCCAGGAATGAAATATACGGATCTCCACTGTGAGAATTTTTTTTATGTCTTATTGACATATTGAGCAACCAGTCCTGCATCTTTGATTTTTGAAAAACAACAAAATTTTACTAGAAGAGTACTTAATTTCCTTTTTTATATTATTCTATTATATATCTACACTTACTTTTAAAATATATCAGTATCATTATATTTAAAGCTTTGTAAACAGAAGTAATACACTGTGTATTTTTTTTAAGGATTACCTTCAAATAGATTTGTGGAGGTTTGCAGTTTATGATATTAAAAATGGGTGAGATACTTTTTTTTTAATTATGATATATTATATTTCATTTGCTTTGTGATAATTTTTTTCTTCTCTAAAATATTTCAAAATTCTCATCATTTGACCATCCATCAGTTTATTCTCACCTTAGACATTCAGGATAAGCATATATGTTCATTACAACATGGATAATGCAGTATGACATAATTATATATTTAAATAATTGTTGATTGCTTTATTTTTCACAAAAGTCAAGTACATCACCTCTTTTTGCTATCCTATTTATAGATAATAAAATGATTTTGATCTCATCTTTAGATACCTCACTCGATTGGTTAATAATCAACATATCCGATATTGTGAATTCTTCCGTGATCACTCATTGATTTATAACATTGATAACAATTTATTCTACATTGAGGATATATCTGTCAATCCAGAAGCTTTGCCACTTACAACAGATGGTATTCCTGGATCCATCTATAATGGAGTTGCCGATTTCGCTTATACAAGTAAGTCACAACAACTAATCGGTATTAAAATAATCAACAACATGAATAAAATAAAAAAACATCTGCCGGATTTTCCTGAAAAATAACCAATCAATACGTGTCTCCACATTATATGTGTTCTAATATCGGACCAAACATGATAAAAAAACTAAAATAAAAACTTTTACCATCAACTTTTTATCTGCTGGAAACAAAATACAAAACATTAATCTATCAATTATCAAAACATAGTAAACGATAAATTAAATAACATTAAAATATAATTATTATTCTAGATGTATTTTATAGAGATAAACAATCAACATTGATATCTAAGGATGGAAAATGGATTGTGATTGCTTTCTTTGATGATTCAAATATTACTGAAACGAGCTTTTACACATATGGCATGCCTAATAATTCTATTCACCATCAATATCCTACTACAAGATATATCAGAAATCCTGAGGTAGAAACATATTATTTCATACTGCATATTTATATTATCAAGTACACAAATTTTAAAAAACAAAGGTGTTGAATACATATTGACAGTATTTATGATGAATGAATAGTCACCAAGATTTAAATTCACTAAGTGAATGTAAACGGGATATGTTACCCATAATTACTTTGATACTATGATACTTTGTATAAATCTTATTATGTCAAAATCATACTCTAAACTCATACTCAAAACTATACTCTATTTTATATTTTATCAGATCATTTTGTATACAGCATATGGATCAAAGATTTAAATTAGTAACTAAGTAATTCCTACACTTAAAATTAACTTCCAACTGTTCATATTTTCTTTTGTGACAGGTAATACATAATTCTATATTATCTTGAAAATGAAATGATAAATAATTTAAGACATTGATATGTCTATAGAAAATATCAATTTCATTGAGCGGCAGAAGGACTCAAGTATGTTTTACACAAATACCTTTTTTTGAATACTTTTTTTTAAGAGATAGGAGTAAGAATTTTGCTTTTTTTACTTATTCTTGAATCACAATTGATTGATTACTGTTACGTATTTTTATGGATCTGCATAAGTATTTATGCAAGTTATAACAGTTTTGGCTCTCTTGATCATTTCACTTTATGTAGTTGCATCCGCCTGCTATTAAGAATGACAAATTATAATAAGAAACTGTTGCAAACCAGTAATTTGATTTCGGATATATTTTTTCAGCCAGGAAAACCTCAAGCAAGTACATGTTTAAAAATATTAAACTTGAACAATATAGCCAATCCAAAATGGGTAACAATTAAGCCTCCGTCAGGACTTGGAATGGATCCGCCCCTCGCATCAGTATCATGGGCTTCAGAATATGAACTAGCCGTCACTTGGTTGAGTAGGCCACAAAATAAAAGTCTTCTCATCATCTGTCATATTCATACGACAAAATGTACAAATGTAAGATAACTCACTATCTATAAGGCTCTCTGCTTTAAAATTGTATTTGAGCTTACTATAATAATAACTGGTGGCCAAGAGGCTAGCTTCCATGCATCGTATCCGTGGAGTGCAGGTTCGATTCCCACATTTACTGGATTTAAAAAAATCTCCATAATATCCATCAGGTTGAGCATTTGTCTGACAACTAATTCTCGGCAATATGTTTCATTTATAGAGTATGGTAATTTAAAAAATAAGACTCATAAATTTATATCGATGTAAATTATTGTTCACACTTCATACACCTCGACCCACAATGTGAATATTTACAATATTTACCATGGTCAATGGATAAATGCCAACATAAATAAATGTTATAAACATTATCAAACAGATCACATATATTTAGGCATATTTAGATAGACAATGTATTGTTTGATAGACAATATACAATGTTTAATTGTTAAAACAATTGTATGATAATTAAATCTATTTAATATATTTTGAGTCTGTTGAAGTTTACAATCTCCTCATTGAAGCAAATCCGACAATTGATCAAATTATTCTTTGCAGACGTTATTTCGCCAGGAGACCGAAAGTTGGATAGAAGCAACGACACCAATTTTCTCTGTGAAGAACCCAAATATATTTTTGAATGTGGCTCCATTTTTTCAAAATGATAGGACCAAAGGAGAATTTATGCATGTTGCAAAATATATCCGCGGAACTAACTCACCTAAGCAAATGACATTCGGTTTATGTACGGTTCTTGAGATTGTAGGATGGAATGAAGAAGCAGATTTAATGTAAGATCATTATTCATCATCATAAGCTGAGATCAACCAACTGCAGGATTTAGGTATCACTTTACTCGTTTTTTGGCTTGATAAATTATTTTGAGAATCGAGACTTGCATTACAAATCAAAGTATTAAATTAATTTATGTATAATTGTATGTACATAATATATGATAGAAAATTTTACAAATGTATATTATTTACATTTCACATAGTTCCGAATCTAACGTATTGATTTTTGGAAATATTTGATATAAAAAGTCACAACATATGATAATTGTATTGATAACAACAAAAAAGCCCGTAATTTAATTAATCAATGAGCATATTCTTCCAATTTTCAGATCCAAATAATTGATAAATATATTCGAATAGATTGTCCCTTCACTGCATTGGTATAATTTATTATTACATTAACTAATTAATGTAGTAAAATAAAAATACACTACAATATACTAGACTCATTCCATGAAAATAATTAAAAGTATATTGAAAATGTGTAATAGGTTCATCTCAATCACAACTCCGAAAAGGGGGACGAGCGGTATCCACTTTTTCTTAAGCAGATAGTTTGGATTTTTATCACTCCTGCATTTCTATTAAATAATCTATTTCAAATCAAAAAAATATTTTATTACTTAAGATTTTTAAATTTTTAGATACTATTTGCGGACGATAGAAGAAACGCCTTGGAAAATACATCTGTTTGTCACCGGATCACGCAAAGAGTGTATTTCATGTGATATGGTATCACTATACGGCGAGCTTTGCAATGTTGTCACAGCAAATTTTTCACCGAATAACAAATACTTTGCACTTACGTGCGTGACTCGAATGCCTTCCTATACTGTACTTTATGATGCTCAGGTAGATGAAATAAGTATCTATTTTAAAAAATTATTTGAACATCAAATTTGGCCAAATATGCAGTGAATTTCTGATGATGGCATGCAGCCATATACTGCCCCAGAAACAAAAACACAGCTACTGGGAAAAAATAATATGTCATATCATAATTGTCATAATCATAATCATATCAAATGGTAACATTTATTTACTATAATTCGGAAACATATGAAGCATATCGATCTCCAAAATATAAAGAATTACTTGACAGATTTTTCCAACCCTTTGCATATTCACATTCTTTAGATATCGCTTAAAACATTGGATGCCATAATATAATACTATGATACTTGAAATAATGATCATTAACACCAAGTAACTCACAAGCACGCATTTTTATACACCACTGAAGTAACTATAGATGTCCAATAAATAGAAAAAAATACATTCACACATGTTAACAAACTGTTTAATATTAAAAAACTAAATTAACATGAATAAGTAGTTTTTTTAACTACACTATAATACATAAATATATTATATGATGTTTTTACAATATTTATAGACAGCTAAACCTTTGATAGTCTGGCAAGACAATGAAGAATCTCGAAAAATAATCGATGAGTACCATCTTCCTGAAACAAAATTTCTTCGTATTCCTCTACCGGGCTCTGAAGTATTTTTCAAAATACTACTGCCTCCCCAGTTCGATCCTGATGATACCGATGTCAAATATCCGCTGATCGTTCAGATATATTCCGCTCCTAATGTCGCCCGGGTCATTGATTCTCACTTTGTGGGTAAGTTATATAAATATACTAATTGTACATAATAATGTGCTCTCCATCCACCTACCCTGTCCTTATATCTGATCTTAATCAGGCATATCCCAGAACTCTTATATCGAAAAGCAACCTACATTATTTGATTTGAATGTCGCAGGAGTAAATACAAATTTCCCATGATTTAGGTTGTTACACGCTGAAGTGTGCTGAAATTAAAAGATAATATGTAGTAGTATTAAATATAATACAGGAACACCTTGCATAGTTGGGTAAATCGATTCCACCGGACTATTTGAAGCCGGATCATTTAAGGAACTGACTATACAAAAAAATAAAGGCTACCTTGTGCACCTCGCCATCCTGGGAATGCGGGCTCGTTCTGCATATCTGTAGGATTAAAAAAAAATCCAAAAATGCAAGACTGGATGCCTATAAACGTGTCAAAAGTTGTGAGTTAAAATTCCACAGCTGCTAAAGATTTTTTATGTCAAAAATGCAAAACTAGAGATTAAAAATGGGTTAAATAATTGTCTGACAACCAATTCTGGTGAAAATATGTCTGTCAATCTGTCAAAATATGTTGTTTCTATAATGTGGAGATTCATATGTTCCATTTATTAATCGGCCACCATTATATTATTGAGATCCATATACTCGACTTTTGGAGCCAATATGGTAATTTATATATCGACTATAGAAAGAAAAAAAGACATAACCCTCATTTTTTTCAAAATCGCTTTTTTTCGATATTCATAATGATGTACAAAGTGAGGCGTTCAAATTTTCCATACTAAAGTCTTTAAAGAGATACCATAATCAAACGATGATATTTATTCTCCAATACAATCATGATTTATTTCGATACATAATATACAACCGAAAAGCTAATTGCTATTTTTATACCACTACACTAAAAAATATTTGAAATAAATATTCTTAAAATGTTCAAAAACTACCTTAATGAATAGATTCACTTATAAATTTTCTTTCACACGGGTTCTACTTCAATTTAGATAATAATTAATTGTTGATAGTGGCTATATTGGTACTGTAAGGTGGGTATTTTGATTTCTAGAAACCACATAGCTGAATAAGAACTTTCACAGCAATTTCATAAAAGATGGTAACCAGGAATTTGTGGGCTTAACAACCCATACGCAAATGAATTAGTCATGTATAATGATAAATTTTCAACTTAATTCTTATTGTTTTTAAGACTTTGAACAGTTTTGGCCCACAAATCGTAGCTATATCTATGCCCGAATTGAAGGACGAGCCTCTGGAAATAAAGGAAACAAAATCCTTTTTGGCAACTATCGTAATCTCGGTACAGTCGAAGTTGATGACGTAATCAATGGCACAAGGTATGTTAAGTTTTCTGAATTAACAGCTTCAGAATTGTGTTTGTTTGAGATGTCAGGATATATTTTATGTAATTGATATATTAGATCTTTATATCAAAGTGCCTCTATCAATTGTTCGGTTTAGGTGATTGTTTATTTGTCACCAACAATATATGTACATCACAAATTTCTAATTATGTTATAAAATATATTCATAAGCAATCTTAAAGCTGATAATTACGGAGCTTTTGCAGGGGTTATGTGAAAAGAAAAACAATTTAAATACTTTCTGATACCAGTCAAAATTTGTAATATCTCACTTGGGCACTTTTAGTATTGGAACACAGATATAATCTACAGGTGAACAGATTACATGACAAGGAACAATACACAAATACTCATGCTCTCCTTCTTGGATATCTATGCCAATCAACCTGCTATAGGGTTATTCTATGATCAACGAATCATGTCTAGAGATAAGTCACTTACGATCAACTTGTTATAAAACATTAAATATTTGAACTCGAGATTCCAGGGAATAAAATTAATTTTTATTTCATTATTATTTACATTTATTTTATTAATGAAATTATTTGTATATTTATTTTCTCATTCAACAGGTATTTATTAGACACATATCCTTGGATTGATAAAAATAATGTAGGCATATGGGGTTGGAGCTATGGAGGCTATGCTTGTTTGCAAGGACTCGCAAGAGACCATTATAACATTTTCAAATGTGGAGTATCCATAGCACCTTTAATTGATATTCAGGAATTTCGTGAGTTCAAACTATTCTTCAGTTTTTGTTAATTTCTTCTAATTTCTTCTTCCCTATTTAGTATACTCTTACCCATATTACGGTGAATATTATAAATCGTTGGCTATATGTTTATAATGTAGCGTACACGTGCAACATTAAAATTAATGATACCTATTTGTCTTTTAAGTTACACTTTTTAAATATGTTTTAAAATATTATGTGAATTGGACTTTCGTGATTGTTATATAATTAGTTCACCTTGAAATATAGGATATGTCATTTTAAAAGTGCATTAACGTCTGAAGTTCTGAGGTGACCAAATTTTTTATTGTTGACTAATATCCTCTCCTGTTTTTTATAGTTTCCATGAGAATAGAGGCCTATATGGGTATGCCAACGCCAGAAGACAATTTGAAGGGATACGAAAATGCCAATTTCTTAAATCACGCCTTAAAATTGCGCGGGAAAATGTTGGCCGTCTTGGTTGGAAATGCAGATGACAATGTGAGCTATGGGAAAACTTTGCAGTTCTTTGACAAACTTCAAAGAGCTGGCATTTACTTTGAACAAATGGTATTAATACTACTTGAATACAATACTTTAAGACTTTATTCATACTCTGTGTAATTAAATGTTTATATCATGTAAAAACTATGAAATCAATACACAAGTGACATATCACCGTTGCTATAATTTTGTCAAAACGTTATTTTTTGCATTCTATGTCTCTTCCTGTTAGACAATATATTTTGGTTAAGCCTCCAATCTTCCTTATAGCACCTTAATTAAAATACTATTAAATATGAATACCTCGAATGTATTATATCGTATTATAATGAGACAGCTTTATCAATCCCCTGTGCAATTTGAATTTTGTCATGTTGGAAATTCTAACAGCTCGATGACGATTTATATTGAAATATTTTCAGCTCACATTTATCAATTTCTAGTACACTAATTTCCTCACGGCCTCGTTAAATACTATATATCAGCGTGGTTCATATGGCCCCCAGGACAAACCAAACCTGGAACAAAATACAGTATTCACAAAATTATAATTCTGTGACATTTTGTTACATTACACAACCAAAAAAAATTATAACGCTCTGTATAACAATTTTTATTTTATTCTAGTATATATTTTAATATTTTAACTCCTATTTTTCAATAATTTTTAATACACTTCTATTATTGCCATGTCTTTAATATACAATATTCTTTCTTTAGAGTTATCCGGAAGAAGCCCACTTACTTCTTGGAGTATTACCCCATGTATTTCATTTTATTGATGATTTCTGGGTGCGGTGTTTTTCTTCAGGTAACCTCACCGAAGATACCGAATGGAGTCAGTGATACATTATGTGATTTTTGATATTATAAGTGTTTTATTTGAATATTGTACATATATTAAAAAACTGCTGTCAAATTTTCATTTGAGATAAATAAATAGCAACAAAAATTTCATTTAATATTTATTCATGTTTTTATATATTTAAACTGAAATGACACTGCGGATTTATGTATGTAATTGTTTTCAAGTGTAACTAAGCCCCAAATTATTTGACTGAAATATCTATTACTATGTGTGTCCATGTCCGCTCCAAAAGTGAAGCATATGTAATCTCAACAGTATGAAGATTAGCACTCTAGAAATAGGGTATGTACATAAATCTCCGCATTGTCAAGACTTATGCCGACAGGTTTTTTCATGAGAATTTACTATCCGATAATTGTTCAGCTCATTGGGCATCCGTCCGGCTGTGGGAATCAAACTAAAAATCTCCGGCTCCAAAGTGGGCACCTCTCGGCTACTGAGGAGACTTTATTAGTGATTATTGAGAGTCTAAAGTTATTATTAAAAATTATCTGTTATTTAATGAAAATAATTTTAAAATATAAATAACAACGAAGATGTAGGCTACCATCTTCGTTGTTATTTACAATATTTTCGTTTGATAGCCATTAATCACACAAGTCAATTAATTCAATCGTTGTTTTTTAAGATTTAACCTGAGGAAGGTCATCTTCTTGGAGTCCGGTCACGTGTTTTTTTTTATCAATATTTTTTCTTCTTAACTGTAGGTGATTCATATACAATTTCAATGATCAATAGTATAAAAATCACATTTCATTGCTATCATTTGCATTTTTCAATAATTAAACCACTACAAGGTATCATCTTGATGTTTTTACTTATTTCCATGATTTACAACATCATAAAAGAAAACAAAAGTCATTTTTAAATACAATTTATTACATTTTAATTATTCTTATTTTATTTAATTTATATTTATATTTTAATTTTATAATATGTAAAATATGAACATTTCTATCAACAACAAATATAAAAATAAAAAATCCAAAATAATTTATACTATTAAAAATCTATTTTTTTATGACTCTGACTTATTTATCTTGCTTCAATATACGAATTTAACAAATATATCTCATAATCCTTTCAAAAGTTTCATAATTGTTTAAGTGAAAAAAAACTGTTGAAAAAATATAAAATAAAGTTAATGCAGTTTTACGCGCCTTGATTCAGACACAGATAAAGAAACTTCAAATACATTATGGTTCTCGAGCCTCATTCAAATGCAATTGGTATAAATAGGAATCCACACCATCTACTGCTGATTTTTAGTGATAATAAAACGAAAAATGAATCAATAATTAAATCAACATTTAGAATATCATTATGTGGTGATATGTATGTATTATAAAATAAACTATAATTCTATGAGATGAAAATGTTTTTTTGTAAAGATAATATATCAAATCAAATGGCATTTAAATATATTACCCAGTAGCAGTGTATCACACACAAAATATCCATGGGTAGAAGATGTAATAAGCCCATAAAATTATAATTATAAATAATTGTTCAATCGTAAAAAAGTATTTACCATAAATATTGTATTATGCAAAATGCTTGTAGATTTTGGTTCTTTGTACATTATAATATAAATTTTACACGTTTTATTCTACAACGAAACTTAAAACCAAATGATGTTACATAATATATGAGTAATATTTATTGTAAATTCTTTAACAAACATCTCATTGTTATTAAGATGATAAAAATATTTTAATTTTTTAAATATTACAACAGTGTAATGATAATAGTATACAAATATAATGTTAAGAAACTGTTTCTAATGAGGTAATATAATTTGACTTAATATCTTCTGTTTTATGAATTGGTAACATAATAAAAATTGGTAACAGTAGTAATGGCTTCGTATTATGAATCCATTTACATTAAAAATAACATTATTAATTTGCAGAACATTAACAACTTCCTTGTAAATAATAAACAAATTTTGCAAAATTTTTAGATATAATTATGGTAAGTTATGTAATTAATCCACAAAAAAAATATTTCTATAACTCCGCCGTTGATTTGTTATATTTAACATCAATAAAATATTATATATGAAATAAATATTTAGCTGAATTACGCTGAACTATATCTTTACAGTACCATGCGTTCGTTTAAATCACTTGCATTTTCACACCGCTATGAGAAATCAAATTATAAAGTCACATCAGCCATCTGTAGCAAAACTGCCCCTTTTTTACAATTCATATCAATTAACGATAAGAATTAAATCTATTAAACGATAGTGCTGAAAGCTGAAGCTAAAAAACTCATTTTGAAGACTTGTATAGACATAATTTAATCTTTTTTCTAATTTAAGCTATTGCTGGACAAGTTATACTGGACCATACATATAATAACATTTACAATATATTTTCAATGCATTTGAATATTCAATTTGTAATATAAGTTTTAAGTGTATTTTTCTTTGGCATTTCAAAATAAAATACTTTTTTGTTCCCATTCGTTAGCTTTTACCCAACTATAAAGGTAGAGTTATCGGTAGAAAAGCATCTCGTCCAGAAGGAATCGATTGTGTGATACACGTGTAGGGTCACTCCGTTTAAGCCATGTGCTTCATCTGGATAGCTCTGGAAAATGAAACCAATGAACATTTTAAAGGCTTATATTATGAATTTATTTCTAAAATAATTCCATTGTAAAAATGTTGAATAATTAGAATATATTATAATTTTGCTGACATTGGCATTAGTTTTGCCAATGACATTAATTAATAGATAATTAACTAAACCAAAAAAAGTCATTTAAAACAAGCCAATCTTGTTGCCTAGACTGGTGTTTATTATTTGTGATACACAAAAAAACGAAAAACTCATATTTAAATGGTAAATAAAATAAAAGGATAAAGAAAACAATAACATAAAACTTTTTCTACCAAAATGTTAGCAGTAACTATCGACCTTGCTTATTGACAAAATGTAAACAAAAAATTCATTATTTTACATTAAACAAGTGTTTCAATTAATCAAAACTCAGCCAAAAGATTCACCCACTTATAGCACTTATTCTCGTACCTATTAAAGTTATGCTCACAGTCATTTTAAAGTTGCTTCAGGTTGATTATGCTAGGGTATACGCATACATAATAGATGTTGAGATTTGGCAGGCAATAGTCGGCTGAATCACACTGTAATTATGCTTAAAACTTTTCTCACCATTTGTTGGAATTGTACATCCTGCTCTTGCAGTGCTCGAGCAAGCGCCATTGCATTCTGGTAATGGACATTGTCATCAGCGTTTCCATGAAGGAGAGCAAAGTTCCTACCACGCAAAAGATTGGCTCTGCGTGTGACGTCAGCTTTTTCATACCCGACTGCATTGTCTTCCTGCGTGGGGAATCCCATATATCGCTCAGTGTAAATAGAATCTATAGGTCAGTAAAAATATGTATCCATGCTTTTTTTTTACCATGTTCATCAGAAAGTGGAACATATAGACGCAATGTGAAAACGCATCATGACAGATTTTATTTCATGAGAATTTAATTGCTCAACCCAATGCGCATCTAGTCCTGCATTTTTGGATTTTTTAAATTTGGTAAATGTGGGAATCGAACCCGTATTCCCCGAATGCAAGGCGTCCATTCTAACCTTTAAAAAATAGGGGATTCATGTTGACAATACTTTAGTTTTTATAGAGGAGTTATCCACATTGATACTTTACTAATGAACAACTTTGCATTTCATTAGTTATCTTTTGAACACATCCCATTTTACGGTAATGATTTATCCCTTTTATGTCTTATAATAAGACATACACCAACCGAACTGCCAAGACAATCTTCTGACAGTTGGTACTGACTTTTGAATGACTTCATCAGAAATGAGGTATTGTTGATATATATCACATGGCTTTTTGTTATTTTTAAATTCTTTATTTTTTGGTGGTCATGAATCAATCAAAACACTATTGACATGTTTTATATTTTGATGATGCTAACTGAATTTTGGTTTACTAAATGGCTAACAAACACCGTTGACTAAATTTCATTTGATAAATATTATCTTTTAATTCATCCTTAAATAGAAGACTATTCCATTAGAATTTAAATAAATAATACTAATAAATAAAAATCAAAAACCCACTACTTTATATTCTATATAATCTTCATAGTTAAAAGCCGATTACATCGATTATGAAATATCTTAGTCAAAGAGACCGGTTTTCATGTATCATTATGTATAATATATAATTTTTGACAAATATAATATGGAACACTGTGTTATTATTTCAACTCTACGTGTTTGATCTATACTATAAAATAAAAAATACATATGAATTTCTGTCACAAGAACTGCCCCCAAACGGTAAACAGTAGCAATGTGAAATTTTCAAATGTTATTTTGATTGTCACTTCTAGGTTAACTGTTTATTAATATTACCACCGATGGCCAATAAGATACTAAAACTATTGTATACAGCCAAGTAATAAAATAATAAATACTAATATTTGTAATAACAGAGTAAACAAAATTTATTTTAATAAAGAATGAGTTTGAATCTATCTCAGACGAAGCTGGGTAATAAAGCTAGTAATATAAAATGCTGGATTTACCTTATTTTTTTAGAAAGCTATTATTTACAACTACCACGTACCATAGTATAGCCAAGAAGTAACAGGCGCTACTGAAATTCCACATTTGAAAACATGAGAGTCATCTCTGGTGAGCGCCATCGCTGTTGCAAAACCTCCATAACTCCAACCCCATAATGCAACATTCTTCTTGTCAATAAATGGGAATGTATTGGTCAAATACCTAATCCAAGAAAATATTTACATGTCATTTATGTATTTTAAGACTTCAATTGTGTTTTTATGTAGTTTGATTGGATATTTAATTAGTATTAGATACATTCAAGTTTTGCAATATGCCACTATTTTAGAACAGTATTAATGATTTTTAACCAACTAGATCTTTTTTGTAGAAATGAGATATTCTCAATTTTGAATTTATTCAAAAATTATACAAAATGACTTGTATCTCTTTTTCAAATATATTAAACTTCCAATTGTACGTATAGCCGCCACAATACTAATTTCAATGAGATAAAAATGGTTAAAAATACTCGATTCATATTATAAAATGATTTAAATGCTCATTTCATGATCATGTTTATTTCATACTTAGTAACATTGATAACATCTTCTGTTTCGACAGTTCCAAAATTGTTATTCAAACTGAAAAGCATGTCTTTTCCTTTTAATCCTGATCCGCGACCTTCTATGAAGCAGTAGATGATGCTACGATTTGTTGACATGTATGTTTGATATGCTGTAATTGAGAAACTCAAATGAATTACTGTTTTCAAATTTCACACACACTTGATTTTAGATCACGGACAATTGATTGTGTGACATAAGGTATGATATCAATTCTGTAAATACCTAATAATATCTGGCTTAACTAAAAATAAAAAATATATATATCTCGAAGTGTCTTTATCTATCGGCTTAAAAGAAAGAGCCCCTCACGTCGCCTTAATTTTTAAATGGCCTAATTGGCTAAAGCAAATATTTTTTTAACTGAAAGATTCTTTAGTTATTAATTAAATATATTTTTAAGATATATAATAAAGTTCATGGTTCTTTTAAAATTCAAATCAGTTTTTAATTATATGATACAACATAAAAGTTACCTATAATTAAAATTTTATTTTTTACAAGATATTTGTATTCAGTATTTATTATTGAGGAAAAGTCTTCTCAATAATGATGTCTCAGAAAATGATAATTCAGTAACTTATTTCTTATTTAAAACAAATTTCTTATAAAATTACCAGTTTTATAAATTAATTAATGATGAGGAAAAGTTGGTAAAGTCTATTTAGCAGAAAAAAATGGTAATTTGTCAATTTTAACTCTTTTTCAAACTCCTCAGTACAGGATTAAATTTATAATTTTATAAACAGATTATGTACATTAGTCTCGATTTAAAACAAGTTTTTTTCATCTATTGAAGCTAAAGAATATTAAACATTTTTAAATTACAGATACATTTACAGACGTAGGTTATGGACACAACATCCTTACAATTTTATCAGCCACTGTGATTGAGAAAGTAAGTGAGGATTTCACCCTGGGAACAAGGGTTCAAATTGTACAGCTGTATTTTTTACTTTCATTAATGCGAAAAATATAAATTAATGTCCGGGCTGTGTGGCAGATTTTATCAGTATGATGCAAGTCTATAAAATATCACCCCCCTCATGTGGTGAAAATCCTGATTTCTTGTTTTTTTATTTAAGTCTTGAGTCTCAAAATTTTTTTCACTCCCTATCTCTAACTATTATTTCTAATTTCCTAACTATCATTTCAATAAAAACATTAGCTAATCTATTCGGAACAAATAACTTACTTTCATATATTCATCCATTACCATTCACCATATCATAATAATTGCATAACAATCAGTTTATTATTTCTTTATATTATGGCGTATTAGTTTCCATATAAATATCAATGACTCCTTATGGTAATATTGTTACTTTTATTTTTTATAGTTTAATAAGACTAAACTAAGCTTAAGTTTGTTAGAAAACGTTTTTCACTAGTTTTAGAGACTATGAGTATATAATATAAATATTTGGAGCTAAAAAATACTAATACACATAGTTCAAACTATAGAAGTATATTTTTTACTTTTTTCAAAAGCTTCTTCACACTTCATGTATCAGTCATATTTGTCCTAAAATCCTGATACAAACTGAGTCTCTAATTAATGATGCTGTACAATGAAAATGCAAAAAATTCAGATAATTATTATCTTTCCCAGTATGCATGACACAATAAGTAACTTACATATTGCAAATGTATCAAGAACTCTCGTTGATCCAGGGCCGGTGTAGATATTAACGACCATTGGATAAGTCTTAGTCAGATCGTTTTGGTCCAAATTAGGTGGCAAGAAAAGCTTCACAGTGGCTTCGAATCCTGGGACTGGAACAAATAGATTTTTCTGAAGAGGGAGGTAGTACTCTTCCATGAGCTTGCGAAGAGGAGCGTTGTCCTGCCATACCATAATTGGTTCCATATTCTAAAAAATACATTTGAATATAAAAACTTATCAAATATTATATTCATACATATCCCATATTAATATCGATCATTTATGAACAATCCTTACAGATAATTTCTGTTAAATCAACATAAATACTGAATTTAAGGAAAAAATTTTCATTAAAGAGGAAATTTTATTAAAAAAAATAGACTTACTGGATTTTAACCCTTCAACTGCAAAAGAATTATATGTTATTGCTTGCAATAACAGTGTGATAAGGTCTGTATTTTTTTTGTATGTCATGCACAATGAACAAGAAAAATAACTCGTTTGGAATACTGAAAAGTGATATGTATTCTTTCTATCAAAATAATTATAAATACAATGATTTCTTGCTGGGATTCTAAGATTTTTTGAAATATTGCATTAATCAAAGTGTTGAACTATATCAAGATGAATCAAATTTTCAATACCTTGGCATTATAAATGACAATGAGAGATGGTCCATCCCCTTGACAGCTGAGAGCAAATGCCTCAGAATTGGTAGAAAAACTGGCTCCAGCGTATCTACACCGTTTTCCGTCTGGAAGGGTTATATTGCAGGACAAGCATGCTGATTTTGCTCCCTCGACAAACAAGTGTCTCTGCCAAGGCTCGCGTTCCAGGGTGCCCAAGTAATAACTTGAAATTATATTATTTTTTGTAAATTTAATATTCTTCTAATTTATTATATTCATTCTAAATTTTATATCTTATATAATATTATACTCGAAATCTACATGTTTTAAGTAGCATTGAGGTAATTAAAAACCTAAGTGAAAAATTCTCACATTGAATTGGTTTCATGATTCCATCCAACAATGGAAATAATAGTCTTCAGTCCACCTGTAAGAGGTCGAGCAGATCCATTCGAATATCTAGCCAAGTGGAACCATTCTTCTTTAGTTGATGTATTTTGCTTGACTGGAATAATATCCAGGAAAGAAGTACTTCCATTTTTAGAGAAATGAGGCGTTGTTATGTCGATCCATCCATTTGGCTCTCGTCTGGTCACTTCCTAATAATACAAAATAACATAATATATAGAAAAAATAGCATAATAGAAGTATGTAATGCTGAATATATGTTTTTACCACTCACTGCTCTTTAGAAAATTCTAATCTTTTAAGTATGAATTTATTTATTTACATGTTCAAACTCAAAGCATATTTATTTGATGGGGGTTTTTTTTTTGTATTAACAATTTATTTGGTTTTTTTCTACTGCACTCATTTTCGTAAATTAACAACAATCATCAATTAAAGGTCATTGAATTAACCTGAGAATAAATGAACACTTGCGTAAACAAGATTTTTTTCCACATAAATTATTTTACACATTAGTCATTGTCACATAAGTAGGTACTTTAGTAAGTAATGAATAAATTTAATTAAACAATAGAGTATATATAATAAAGAGACACTCATTTGACTTCTCAGTATTTTAATAATATATTAATTATTTAAGTAATTTGATCATTAGTGTTATTTGCAAGTAGCATTCAATCACATTGTTTTGGTTAGTTGATCCATAATACAGTAATTTGTAAGTTTATTACATTTCTAGTGTTATTACACAAAATAAAAAATTGCAGTCACAAATTATTTAATACATCCACCCATCAGACACTCTCTTCACAATATCCCCTATCCTTTATAGTTCGTTTGAAAGTATTGTCACTATTACGACATTAGTCGATTTAAATACCACTAATGTATGAAACGAAACAATCCATGAACATGCATGTAAATTTTTCTTATTAATATTCGACCGAAATAATAGCTTGCAGGTTTCAAATATAAATCAAATGTTTACAATAAAGTAAATGCATTTTTTTTTAAATATCACAAAAATTTACTATTCTTCTCTGATGTCCAACTTCGTTTTTACGAAGAACAACTTAAGTTTGCTTCAGATTAGGCTAGTATTTTAGTTGAATAAAGAGTAATTTAGTAGATTAATTTAGGTGACTTAATTCTTGCGACAAATAAGATTTTTTCATGAATGCTTACGCTAATATTTAACAAAACTGGAATCGCGAATTCACTTGTAAATTGTAGCTGGTAATATGTATGTAGTATTTCTAAGAAACTTTAGACACGTTTTAGGTCGTAATTAAACTCTTCCCTCTGACATAAGAAATAGGGACTTGTGAAAGATTCTAAGCCGTAATTAAACTATCAAACAGCCTTACATTTATTTATGTTTTACATCAAAAATATTGTAAAATTATTTTAGTTTTTATAATCTTTTGTTCTTTTATGGGTGTATTCAAAATTTGAAAGAAGAGAACACGTACTAAAAAATATAATCGATTCTTACCTTTCTACAATTTCCCGTATTGGAATCACAAATAACAAGCACGCTCAGATTCTGCCGTCTGTTCAACCAAAGAGCGGCGACTTCCGTTTCAGAAGCCCACGTGACCGTTCCCAGAATATGATCTTCGGAAACATCTTCAAGTGGTGGCTCTAGCACTATCCATTTAGCATTATGTTCGCCTTTCAGTTCTAATACTTTTAGCGTAACTGTTGGATTGGTTCTGCCCACCTTTAAAAAAAAAAATTATCATATTTTGTTAGCTATTGATATGGTGGTGAAGACTCTTGAGATTATAAATAAATTATTTAAGCTATGAAGACATTGCCTAATATTCTCGCTTTATCATTGAAACGACTGTCATTATAACCTTGTCTCTACAAAAAACAACTGTCCGTTTTATAAAAATTGCTGCGTCTTAAGCCCCGTTCAGATTAGGCAAGTATTTATTTAGTCGAGTAATAATCACTTCAATTTCTAAGCGCGTATAGATATAGTAAATGTAATTCACTAGTTCAATTGTAAATTACCACCGGAAATTCTTTCTGAAATATTATATCTCTAGATTTATTATTATTTTTAACCTCTAGATATTTTAAGACTACTTTAAAATTTTTACTCATAATTTTATAAATAATACATAATTTATTATAAAGTAATATCGTTTGCTCAATCTGCAAACCAGTTAACTCCACCCATGGTCGTTAAACCGATTTTGGTGCCATTTTATTCAGCTTTAATGTTTCTATCGTACAGAGAACGAACAAAATGCACAAAACATTGAAATACGTAAAAAAATCACCCGTAGAAGCCAGCCAACTCCATGCAGTAACATACATATTCACCAAAGTGTTTTGTTGCTCCTAAACGTTTTACAAAAATAGAATTAGCTGGTTTGCAAATTAAGTCATCGATATGTCAATTGGAATCGGTCATTTGAAAGAAAACATTATTTGAACGTTCTCACTTTGGGGTACTTTAAAAAGAATGCTGCAGGATACTGAAATTCAATTGTCCCTGGTTTCCCGTACAAAGTGAAGAACGCCGTGTCGACTATAGTATCGTTAAAAGAGGCTATGGCAATTCTATTTCCACTCTCGGAGAACCACATTGCCGATCCGGAACCAAACACTTCCTCTGAAAAAAATGCGTAATCAGTCACCTAATAAATACGTTTGATAAATAAATATTGCAGGTATATGCTACGGTCTTTTACAACGAGTGTGTACAAAAGTTCGATCCAGATTAGGAACTATGGCTTTAAGTGATTTTGACTTTCTCAAATCGTATTTAGGCAAGAAAACAACAATTTAATTCGATAATATTCAATTTTCATTTGATGGATTTTTTTTTATTTTCTCTTCGAAATAAATTTTGTGTACAATCATTCTTTTTGGTGTTAGTTTAAAATTATTTATTTGCAATAGACAATAATGAATGTACTCTCTTAAATAAGCTTTTTTATTATTAGTGTCGACCAAAAAATAATCAAAATATTTATATTCAAATTTCGAATACCAATTTTCTTTTATTTCGTCCAAATTTGCAATCTTTAACTACCGTCAGGTTTATTAATGTCTATTTAGTCAAAGCTTTATATGACATGAAATTGATATACGTTATTTTTTTGGAGAAGTATTTCATAAGTACCTTCGTAAACCCAGTCAGGAACTCCGTTATAAATAAATCCAGGTACTCCATCCATGGTCAGCTGGACTTCATCTTCACTCTCGCCAGAACCATCGCGGTAAAAGACATTGTTATCGAGGACGTACGCCACAGAGTGGTTCTTTCCGAAGAACCTGCAAAACTGTAGGCGCTCGTGACCTGCGATGAGGAAAGTCGCTCTGAAAATTAATGACAGCTAAAATTAAGGTTGGTTAAAAACATATTTTGTTTACAAAATCTGATGATTTAAAATCAAGTTCGATTTGTATTCACTATGATGTTTTTTTGACGTTTTAATAAAGGTCTGGGCAACCCAAACTGCCCCAAGGGCCGCATTTACGTCCTAAAATTTTCCAAGGGCCGCACATAAATAAGAATAATTGCAAATTTTGTTCCAATACTTTTTTCGATATATCTGGTCAGAATTTACAACGAAATAACCACTTATTATATTTTTTAAATTATTAATTAGGTAATAAATTTGAACGTAGACTTTACAGAAAGTGTTCAAGCAGTATAAATCTAAAAAAACGATACTACAACTATTGTAAATATGAAGAGAAAACATGTATTGAACCAACGCTAAAATACATTTAAATGTTTATTCACAAAGATGCTTCAAACTTTAACTTTATGTCATAAATATTGTTTTAGAGATTATGACTACAGGCCATACAAAGGGATGCCACGGGCCGCGGATTGACCAATCCCGTTTGAGGGAAGAAAACAAATGAGTGCGAGGTACTTATTTACAGCATTCTACTCATTTCAAATTTGAGATTTAAAATAAACATCAAATATTCAACCAAATTGTTTTCAAAATCATTGTGAATTTTATTATTGTTATCAGCTGTATGATGGAGCAGCCATTTTGTATAGGCAACTGTAATATCTATCAAATTATAGTAATCTATCAAATTCGGTGAATTAGTGAAGGAACCTAACAGGGGTATATGGTTTTTTTTAAAAGATGCATATCACTGTGTTTGGGAAATTAAAAATTAGTAAATAGTTAGAGTTGTTTTCGTTTTTTCAATATCACGTCGGCATCATTGATTAGATAGATTGTATATATAGAGATTTAAAATTTCGAGGAAATTAAAAAAAAATCCTAATTTGGAATTCGAATATAAATATTTTTCGGAATTTCAGATTTTCGGATTGATAATTGGAGTGCTCTTGTTTTTTTTTTAGCTCGCACATAATACTTTTATGTAAGATACTTTTTTGTAAATTATGTTTGCGTCTTTTTATATTTCATTATATCACGTGGAGTTGCATTGATTATAGAAAGTCGATTAGAAGTAAATTTTACCGAAAAGTGGAATTTTTTTCAATAAGATGGAGATTTTTTTCTTAATTTAACACATCTATTAAAATAAATATTGGTAATGACACTCACTTTTTTTCAAGATCGTATATAGCGTAACGTGCTGTCGATGAATATCTGTAACCCTGTAAAAATAAATCAATAACCTTTATAATATTAAGTGATCATTAACAAATAGTCCTAAATCCTTGTCTTCATATAAATATAAATAAATCTAAATATTATTTACATTAATATGGTAAAAACTCACCATTAACGGATCCGATTTTGTCATAATAAATCGTCTGTCTGGAGACAGCTCGACATTGGTCGTATTCAAGGCTTCCTGCAAAAAAAGTTTATATTTCATGATAAGCCATTTTTTTAGTGTTGTTTATATTGCGTAGCTAAGCCTTGATATAAATAACACAGACAATATTGATATTAAAATACCAATAACGTGTTTTCACGTTAGATACCAACATTTAAATTACATGTTACAAAAAAAATCTCAAATCTAGCAACTGTGGAAATTGAAACCGCAATTTCCAAATTCGAGACGCGGACGCTAACCTCTCGGCTATCGGGGAAATGTTATCTATGATAATCATAGTCTTGTCTTCGGCTGAATATATATTTCAGATAAAATGAATTCAAAGAAACACATTCAATTAATCTATATACACAACTATTTACGAGATTATCTATGATAACATTGAAAAACAACAATTGGAAAGAAATACCGATATAAAAGTCCATGGACTGATAAGATCGGGTATTTCCATGTGCAATATCTCTCTAAGTGTGTGGTATTTTCCAATATTTATAAGAAAATATGTATCATAGACGTAAAACCATAAATTATACTAAAATACCTAACTATTTAAAATTTGAAAGCCAATATTACCATAATTTCCAATTAAAACTAATCCAAAATATTTTATTGTCCCAATGAAAAACATAATTATCAGTTGTAACAAAATTATACAGGATTATTACGGTTACTAAATATAGCGCAAAAATATTATCGATAGTCTTATTTTTGATGAAATTATATTCCAAAATTTTCGATGGTTAGTACGTCATCATCCGGCTTCGGTAAATGCGTCAGAAGTCAATGGAGTACGAACGGTTGCTAGACATCCAGCCAATGCGCAGAACCAAGTAAATTTTGGATTACCATATCCGCCCCGAGGGTGGAACATATGTATCTCCCTAGTGTGGAAATTTCTATTCAATAAGGGAGTATTTACGAGTATTAATCTGCATTATGTGAAACTTTATGTTAACAGATTTTTTTTTAGCACACTGTTGGATATGTAATTATGAATATATATTATTTTATTCTTAGCATGTCTTTATGTTCAGTTATATTTATCGTCAATATATCTGTACTTGAGAAGCATACGGATTCAAGTCACACATTTGAGAAAATGAGTATTTAATGATCATGTTTATCAGTAACAAAGAGATGAAAGTCGTGTTCAGTAGCATAGCTACATATTCAGTGCCCCGGAGCAAGTAAAATTGCGCACTCTTGTTTCCAGCGAAATTTGTTTTCTACGTAATAAGCTCGTTGACAACTTTTAGACTTTTGATCGAGATTCGTAAGATTTGATCCTTGCCATAAATTCTCGTTTTTTAGCTCGCGTGTAGAAATATTATATTGTAAGTCTTCTATGTTATCCATTCTAATTGTGCAATTCCCAAAATGGGCGATACCACACCCCTGTGGGCGCTGAAGTTTTCTAGAAGGGTGATATTGGGTCAAAAATCATTTGGTGGGCATCCAGTGGGCGACTATTTTTGGAAATAAGAAACCTTAAATTTTTAAAGCATTTTTGGGTGCGTTCAGACACTTGGGAAGCGTTGGCTCTTTGTACAAGAAATTAACGTGAGCAAAAAAAGTGAAAAGGGGGTGGTGAGCAATTTTAAATATTTTTTTTTCGGAAAAGGAGTGGTAGGCTTGAAAAGATTGGCAATCTATGGCCCAGAGTAACTGTTCGAATCGCTCTACAGTAGCTACACCACTTGTTGTATGTATTTCAAAAGATTAAAAAAGTATCAAACTATATTTGGATATAACAACCATAATGCTTTAAAAGCATAAGGAAGGTGTATGTTTAAATTTTGGCCGTTTTTTACTTGATTCCGATTCACAATTGATTAATTTCGATTAAATATATTTTTTTATTGGTCTGCATAAATATGAATATTTATGAAAGCTAAATGAGTTAAAAAAACCTTTTTGGCTCTGATAAACATTTTACTTTATGTAGTTGCATCCGTCTGCTTCTCAGCTATAGACATCGTTATCTCCTGTTTTGATTCACTAAATAAAAGCGCGCGCTTCTGAAATCCCATAGACAGGGTCGCACCGTTCTACTGTACAGATTATGCATCGCACAAGGGCACCTGAATATGATGGGCATCTTTTTATAAGAAAAATTAAATAAATTCGTTAAATGCCATGATATTTACATAATGAAATCAAGTATAATGTAAACTATAATAAATACACTAAATATAACTAATTCCAATGTGTTATAGGCAAAGACTAAAAAGACAAACAAAAATCCATGCACAAAACGATCAAATTTTAATTAGCAAAAGACGACCAATTCAAAAAGCATTCAATAACTTTAAGAGTAGTACGTGTTTCAATAATATAATTACCAGAAAAGATGTAGTATATGCCAGGTAAGTATTTAAATTTCATATTACAGTCTTAATAATATAAAAGTCGTACTAAATCTAAAAAAAAATCATTCGCAATCGATAGATTGTGGCTTGAACGTGTTTTGCTTAACTACGTTCAAGCGTAATTAATAAAAAGTTAATAGATTATTATAAAAGTGTAAAGCCACTAAAAATATAAACTATTTTTATTCCTTCTAATGATATATTCCGAATGGATTTATTTATTACCTGCATTGTATAGTAAGTTTTCATAAATCATTACGTTTTACATAATATGTATTGTGGTATAAGCTATTATATAAGGTTTCATAATCTATTATTCTAATCGTTTTGTTATCTTACCAAAATGTCACTCGAAACAAAAACGCTTGACTTTCTTCCAGTCAGGTCATACAGAAATATTCCTTCCTGGCCTCGGATTTTGTACAACAGTTCAGTGTCTGAAACGAAATAATACGACATATTTTTTTATAACTGTCATAGTATATCACTTACAAAATATATCTATTTACTTGCATATTAAATTTACAAAACTATAAAACGTTCTCAAATATATAACCAATTGTGTGTACTTTGTAGAGCTCCATTTCATAACAGGGAAATAACTATATGACAGTGGCTTAGCTACATATTATTTTATATATTTCATGTTGTAACATTACAAATTACAAGTTTAATACGTTAACAATACGACATACATATAGTT
>JAGVSQ010000882.1:0-28649 GCA_022683975.1 Rhyacophila evoluta
CTATTTAAGCTCAATCTAGGTTCCAGTATTATTAGCATCTATCCATATATTAGCATTGCCACCATCTACTATACTACTAAACATAAATTTAATAATAAAAAGTATTTCCCACCTTACAATTAGTCAAAATATTTATTCTGGATGTGAGGTAAGTGGATTCGAGCAGCAAAAATTTCACCACTCGATTGTTTAATCTCCACATCATGAAAACGTATTTTGATAGAATATTTTACGAGAATTGATCGTCAGTCAACGGCTCAACCTATTGGGTTGGGACTCCAGTCTTGTATATTTGGGTTAGTAGAAATCCTGGAGCTCTGAGATTTGAAACTCAAATCTGCAATTTTCATGGGCACTGATCCATAGTCTACAGTTTGTTTTTTTTTGTTTATTTAGACAAATTTAAAAAAGCATGATCTAAAAATACTGCTGTTTTTATTTTGTATTTGTAAAAAAAATATCTATTCTTCATATAGAAATCAATAAAAGCTCGAACCTTATAAAATATGCAAATAATTTTCAATAATTATTGTTTGTAATTGTGTTAAGTTAATTTTATATTTCATATTGACGAGTTTTACCGTTAATAAAATTAAAATACGTATTGGTCAAACTCATTTTATCGATAATATTGGAGGCTTTTCGAATTTAAATAAATAATTTTAATAAATCTAATTAAAAAGCGATCAGTAGAAATATTCACTTCATCAGCACAAACTCTCAGGAAGTTTGAAGGGACGAAAGTTTCGGTGACAGACAAGAGACGTCCATTCCTCAAGAGTAAACAGAAGCTCCTAATCCAGAGGCTTTAATCAAGCCAGTATAAAATATTATAATTCACGTTATTTGATTTTAATTTATCGCTTCAATTAAAGCCAATTGAATAATAATGAGCAAAAATAGTTTTAAAATGACAATTTTTGTTTTTTATTTTATTTAATTGTTAATTTTCATAACAATATCATATTATGATAATTTATCTCAATTTTCGCCAAACAAACACAAAACTACAACTATTATCGATATAATTTATCACAGTCAAAAATGGATTTCCACAGTTTGAAGATGTATTTTGGGTTCAATATTTTTATAGTTATTTAAATAAACGGAGTGCTTACTATTTCTAACTAGATTTAATCCTAAATTAATTGTTAAAATTATCTACACTTCCTAATGTCATGAATGAATAGATATCAATAGAAAAGAGGATTTAAAAGATATAATATACATATGGAAATAGCTCAAATGATACACCTGACCATTGGTAGCTTTAGGTTTTGTTTTTTTACGTTAAATGAATATTAAGAGACTCAGACATACTGAGTTGTGTCAAATGACGTCATATTTACAGTCATCTAATTCAAAGTTATACTAAAACCAACTTAATATGTGTCTCTCAAAACTATTGGTGAAGAATTATTCTGTTGTAATAATAACATAATTATTAAAACCATTAAACTTACATTTACAATTCAATTTAATCAATTAAAGCATCACTAAAAAGTAAATTGTCCGATTAATTGAAATCGTCTTAATGGATTATGCTGGCGTTAATATATAAGTATAAATCAAATCGATAAAAATTCTCCCTTCAAACATACGCACATCATAAGCTTCACAGACTTTGCAGAGATTACGGTTATAAATTTCATGTATGATACTTTGTAGATATATTTTTATTGAATAGTTTTCTGAATGAGAATTCATGTATCACCATTTTATCATCAGGTATCTTTCATAATAAGCATCAAGTATAACAATCAATTCAGAATGGGTCTGGATTTCAATAACAACTTGCGGCTCTTGTCCCTCACCATTCTAGCTGTTGTCGAATTTGACACATCTGACATACGATATTTTATGACAGCTCCAATAAATGAAATTGCATCTGCCATTTCTTTTAAGCCTCTGAATTGCTGCACATTATTTTTTTCATTGTTCGTTATTGAGATGACTACTTAACCACTGTCCCAGTGGCGTAAATAATTGGTACCCGATACTTTCGTTTTTTCAAAGTAATTTCGTTTTCAAAGTTGGAAACTTTATAAAATACGCCGGATTCTTTTATGATACAGAGGAAAAAAGGACACAAAGAGACCGTGAAAAAAAATTCTCTGCTCACATAAAATTAATAAAAAGGTTCTATCCAACTATACATAATTTTTAGTTGGAAATTGTTTATTCTCAAATCATATTATGCATTATGATATTATTTATCAAATAACATAATTATTGAGTCATTTAGCATCATTACCATACAGTGAATTCATATTTTTTTTGGTGAGTATTGACTATATTAAACTTTATGGTTAGAAGTGTATCATCTTTTTCTAGTTCATCTATAATATATTCAAATGATTACTGTATATAAATCGATTTAAATGTTAAAAATGTATCTCGATCGTGTGAGATATTTGTAATTTCAAACTATTTTAAAGTAAAAATTGGTGTAAAAAAAATAACCCATTTTTTTGCATGGACCGTGTTATTTCAAAACCGTGCAAAAAATCACGCAAAAAAGGGAATCGAGTCTAAAAACTAATATTGTGTCTTTGTTGTTGTATTTAACTTATAATTCTACGATCACTTAAATAATTTGAACAATTTTCCTTTGAGAGATTTCGGAAGCTTAGTTAACAATACCTGATTTAAAACCACTCGAGAGTTGTTGATCCATCAGACGTTTGTACGATGGGTGGATTTAACTTGAAGGGTGACTTCAGACTGTTTTCCGCCTAGACGATTATAATATCACTCGTTTTAATGTCTTATAATTAACAGTGATTAATTACTTCACATATTAATTTCTCGAAATAATAACATAACCTAACCTAACTTTTATGTAACGCACTAGACTTGTATTTATTTTAACAATATATTAGTTGTATGTTGAAATTAACAAATATTTTTAGCATAACTGTTGAACGTTCAAAAGCTGTTCTCGTTGACTGGCGTCAATTGACGAGTATTGAAAATATATTTTTAGATGCCGTAGCAATAACAAATACAATGGGTAGTGCGTCGTATACTATCCGGAAACTGTTCAAGTTTTCCACTTTCGTCGAATCTTTGCACTTTGGTATATTGTTTTACTTTGTCATACGATTTTTTTACCATATCCGTTTAAAAAGTAGAACATCTAGATCTGCACATCGTGAAGACACGTGCTTACCGTTGTATTTGAACACATTTTTTCAACCCAACAGGCACGCAGTCTTGTATTTTTGGACTCTTAAGAATCCAACACACGTGAAATATAATACAAATATTCTATAATCTTGAAAACCAAATTAATTTTGTTTACAATATACTTATATGAAATTTCAATTTCCCTTTTTTATCAGGATTGGAAAAGAAATGATTGTATAAAAATAATCATATTTGGCATATTAGATCATTAAACTACGTTCAAAGATAAAACTTCAAATAATAGACTCGACTTCAAGACGAGAGATATATTTTTTGTGTAATATTTTTAATAATGCATACGCTTCATAATCTACTAGCATAATATAATATATTTAAAAAATGATTGTTTTTACTTTAAAGGTATTGTAATTTGAAAACTGTCAAATTTTGTAGAAAATTTTAAGCCTAATTCACAGAAGATTCAAAGATATAGCGATCATAAAACAAGTCTAAGTAATATTTTCAATTTCACGTCTTTACAATATATAGAAAATCGCTATGAGTGCTCGAAACGTATAATGGATTTTGATAATAGTACATTTATGAAAACGATTTATTTTAAACTTGTAAATAAATAGCTGATATGTTCAATAAAGCTTCCAGTTATAAACGTAAGTTGTTTAACTTAGGGAGCTTTTACATTAAGATTAATCGTCATCTTTATTTGCAGTGAAAAGTGAAATACTAAAAGCATCGCATCGGCATGAAAAACACGATGGGCCATATTTCAACGAAGCCTGATTTATAACTTTTATTGTATTCGCAAAAATTATCTACAGTCCATTTTTCAAAATATTTCCAACGTCGTTTTCAAAGGTTGAATGGTAAAAATAAAATTGCCCGAATTCGTATTGAAACTTTTTAAATTACTCAAAAAATTCTGGATGTAATATTTTATTATTTAGCTCGGCGGCAAACATTGATTGTAATCTCTTTATTTTTTGTAAGTACAAATACCATTTTTGTAATAGAAATGGTAGACATAAATGTATTGAAACCGTTTAACGGCAAAAAATATGTTGATTTATTTGATATATTACTAAAAGTTTACATGGAAAAAAGGATTGATTTTTTTTAAAAGGCCACATTATACTCAGTAGTAACATATTTTTGTATATAACACGTGAACGATTATACAATATTTGGATAAAACAATTTATAAGATAGATATGTAATATATATTTTCTTACAGTGTTCGCTCTAAAAGTGGAGCATATAGATTTACAAAGTGTGATGAAGATGTCCGTTTCAAATATGAATTATATGGATTTCCGCAATGTGAAGACATATCTGGATAGATTTTTTTTTACTAGTAGTGGTTGTCAGATTACAAATCAATCTGATGAGAATCCAGTGCATTTTTGGATATAAAAAATCTGACAGACGTGGAAATTGAAACCGCATTCTTCGGGCGTAAAGTATGCACGCTAACATGTGCGGTGAATCGTGTTAGTTAAGTTATAACACTAAAGTAATCTTCTATATATTTAAATAGATTTATTTTTTTATGCAGTTTCATTTATTATGGCACCCAATATTTATTTTAAACTATTTCCAATCGATGAGCTCACACAAAGAATAACATCGATCGATTATTACTTTCTAAATTTCATTTCGTGTCAAATAATGATATTTTATTTGGTGTCGCCACACTTTTTTAATTTATGTCTTGATTAAATTAACTACAATTAGTTGAGTTTATTAATTATTTATTAACTTGCTTATAATTATTTTCTATTGTTATAATCACCGTGATCCCATAATTTTGATCAAATTCTAGTTCTCATCTATGGTCGAATACTACTACCCTGGCTGTTTCTTTATTCTGTGATGACATATGACGTCCGAATAATTTTAATATACGTATATTTATGTCTATCCGTTAGCGTAGTTGGTAGCGTGCGCGCTTAGCGATTCGAAAAATACAGAACTGGATACCCGTTGGGTTGAGTATTTTTACAAACAATTCTCGTAGAAAATAATCTGTCAAGACGTCTTCACAATGCGCAGATCCATAAAATCCTCTTTCGGGGTGAATATCTTCACACTGTCGATCCATATGCTCCACGTTGGGAACAAACATGATACATATATGAATATATATATAGCAGATTAAATACGATGTGTATATCTGATTACGCTAGATTTCTATGAATGTATTTTATTATATTTTAAGAATCAAGTTCATGTTTACAGTTTACACTTTATCTTCATACCAATAATAATATTATTTACCAATAACAAATGCTTAGTAAATACTGCATAATTTCATTGATATAAATTATATTAATTGTTTATTGCTCATGGTCAGGAGCTAAGCAAATGTGTTTTTTTGCCAAGGGTTTTAATCACATAATTGCTAGAAATTCAAAAAAAAAAAAAGTTTTGGACTGGTTACCGAAGTTAGCACACAACCAATTACTTGTGAAAAAAACTTTCAATTAAGAGTCCACGTTATTGAGATGTGTATGTTGCATTTCTGGAATAGAGATATTATTAGTATGGAGATTTGTTCACTCCGTTTAAAATGAAAAAACAAAATTCAATTGAAAGCATATTACTTTGTTAAAATGTATCTTTCCTGCCACTAGAAATGGCAATAAAATATATGTATTTGGACTAATCTTAACATACATTTTATAATTTTTTGATATTAAGAGTAGTTAAAAATTATTTGTAATGGTTGTACACGCTATTGAAAAAGCCACAGAGCAAAAATAGCTTCAGGTAATATTTTAATTATTTTCTGGCATAATGAAACATAATTAAGCAAGTTTTAATTCACTGGAATTACACAAGTTTCCGTGAATAATCACACACAATTAATAACTCTAAATAATGCAATGAGTTTCTAAGTAATTTCACCGAAATTATTCACGTTTCTATCCAGCAATACAGAGGAATGATGAAGTATACAAAAAAATCTTTTATTATTTACTGCTCGAATTAATTATTATTACTGACATTTATTTATACACAGCAAGTGTTTGTTAACGGATGAAAATTAATTTAATGTCTTTGTTAAGCTAAGTGAAATATTTTTGATTAATTATTTTGTTTAAATAAGAAATTCTAAATCATTCCTAAAGGTTTTAAACAATAAGTGTTTATTATATTTTTTTGATTTTTCACGTCAACTAAATATGGTACAATTATCGTTAATGTTTCGTTTCATTTTTTATTTTATCTGGAACGTGTTTGATAATTACGATTAAAAATAATATTTAACTAAAAACTTTTCGAACTATGTAGTATATATATATCTGGGGTCTAAGCCTATGTCAAATATATCAGTTTATGTGCTTATTTTTCCATAAAAAATAAACTTTGCTAATATCTGATTTTATAATATTGTAATATATTATATTGACGAGCCAAAGGCGGATTACAACATTTTTTTCAAAAATCTAAAATCTTGACACATTACTTAAAACTATTATTATAATAGCGTTTTTAAGAAAAATAAGATTAACATTTAATGTTTGATGTTCAATTGTACGAACTTCAGTATTTAAGTCTTGCGAATAATGAATTCAGATAAAGTGGAGTTCTTACCGTTATTGTACATTTAGTTTATTGATTTATAAAAAATGTGTTTTGTGTATTTTTATTGAATGTTAAAATTAAAAATTTAACTCATTTCCGAACATAATTAAGGCGTGGACTAAATTTAAATTGTTTTTTATGAGAAAATTAGTTTTATTATTTTAACGGCCTATTCAGTAAATTAAATTAAAAAGTAAAAAAAAAGTTAAATATAAAACCAACGCACGCAAATATTAAACCATGTTTTCCACAAATTATTTGTACGGTTATAATTTATGAAGTTTATCTAAATAATTGTCAGCCAATATAAGCAATATTGATATAGCTGATAATAATAAATTTTGATTTAATTTAATGAACATCTGGACGATCACAACCCTCTATTACTAGACTCAGCCGTCGATTATTAGATTTTACCTATTGGAGTCAGTTGGCATTGTATAAAATTAGTATTACTTCATGACACTTCAATGTCAGCTGCTGGGTTGTCTGTAACTACAGATAAATGTACTCTTTATTGGCCAATATAAAAGCAGACGCAAGAACGTTGTGTTTATTTGAGATTCGTTGCGTTTAAGCCCTACAGCTGCAGTAAGATTTACATTTTTTAACGCATACCTCATTTTGGTATAACCATGCATAAATGCAAGAAAAATGCTTGTCATACGATAAAGGACTTATGTATTATACAAAGATACAAATATAAACTAATGCATAGCAATAAAATTTGTTGCAATAAATTAATGGTTAAAAATAGTCAATATGTAAAATAAGAATTTTGATATTTAAACACGTATTTGCTTTTATAAGTTATGGTTTATTCTATTTTAGGATATTAGTGCCCTACTAAATAAAAACAAAGTATCTATATGGAGAATCAAATACCAGACAACGTGTTTTTACTTGATAGGGCAGATACAGTGTTATAATAATTTATAAGCTACTATATACTGGTATGGCATACTCAATAAGCAGTATGACAGTTCTTTGGCCCACAATCGAGTGTAAAAATTTTAAGCATTTTTCTGTATATCTTTTGCAATCACTCAAAAATTAGCTACACACTACCATTTTATGTACTTTTTACTGATTTCTACCATAGTCAGTTCAGTTTTCAAATATCATGTCGAGTTATTTCATACACCGGGATTTACATTCTTCGAAACGAATACCGCAATATATTTATCTTTTTCACATATTTTAGATAATATATGTAAATATATTCAAAGAACTGCACATATGTATAAAACTTTTCAACTGTTACAAGTATTCATTAATTAATTTTGTTTCGCAACAGAAATTTAGATGTATTTTGTTTTCCAGGTATGCAGAGGTAATATTTTCATAATCATGTTAAATATGCGAAATTTACATTTTTCTTAGAGCAATCGCTTTCAATGTATTATTCAGTTTGTAAAATTCTGTATTTTACATACAGGATGCATAGCTTATGAGCTGCCTAACGAACTTTGGGATTATTAATATACGAGTAAATGGGTGTTTTTTGAAACATTATGAATTTTAAACGAAAAAACTTAGCACGAGTAATGGTACATATAATTCAAATTCAAGTATACTATCCACTCTTACGTGAAATAAATACAATCTATTTGCGCTTAGTAAGCCTGCTAACTTTAGAATAATACAACGCGGAGCTCATGACAGGCCGCAAGACAGCGCCGTCATCTTCACCCGCAGCTGACAGATGCTATTAATCATCACGGAAAACCGTCCTCCGATCGAGGAGGTAGGGAAATGAAGTCTCTCCGTAATAGTTATCCAGCGGATCTTGCACCTTCGAATGTAGTCATTAATCAGAGTCTACTCGTTATCACTTTTATTAATATTATACAGTAAAGATTTATTGTTTTACCATATTCGTTATTGCGACTCGTTTATAGTTTTAATCGCTGTTAATAAAACAAATTTACTCAAATTATTAATACTATGGAACTAATTTATTGACAGAAACTTTTTGTTACACAACTTTAAGTTTGTTTGAAAACATTGCTAATAATAATAAATTGTGAACAACTTGTTTAAAGTTAGAACAATTCGTGTAGTCCAAAGTGTTGGCCACTATTCAAAACATTTTCTATTTTTTTACTATACCATATTCAATCCAAATATGGAGCATATCGATTGTGGAAAGGAACAAAAACGTAACACTCAATTTTAAAAAATACCTTTTATTCGATAATCAGAATGTGTACAACTTAATACACGTTCTGTCAAAAGGACGTAAGATGAAAATGCCTAATTAGTATCTAAATTTAGCTTTTAAGTTTGAAAAAAAGGATTGTTTGTGAAATTAGCGACCGGTTAAAAGGGGTTCCATCTAATAAATTCAATCGTTTTTGTTAATAACTTAAAATTAATATTACACTGAGCAAATAAAACAGCAATTTTAGTCTTCATGCAATTTAAGGTTTTCGCTATGTAAAGTTTTGATTTTTGCTCAATATCATTAAATAAACGTTATTTGTGCCAATTTTTACAGTGGATAACATCCATTTTCCTTTTATACTATAAATAATTATTATGACAGATTTGTTTTTAGCCAATCGTTCTAATCATTGGGTGTACATCTTGGAATTTATAAAACCCGTGCATGTACAGATTCGGAAATTGCACCAAAATGTTTACAGCTATCCGTTGGTCATTAGCGTAGTATTCCAAAATATTAGTTTTAATCAAAATACACTCGATGCTATTAAATTAACTGTATGAAAATAAATTTTATGCACAATAAAAAGTTGAAATCACTGAAAAATGATTGCGTTTTGTGATTTCTCAAATATATTAATGAATAGGAAATTATTCAAAAACAGTTTTAAAGGCGGCTATTTTTAATACAATTTGTTACTGGTATAACTTGAAACTATGCTCCTGCATTACAGTCCAAACCAGTATACTATGTTCATTAGTAGTGACAGTGATGAGAAGATCATTTTCTCATTCTCTAAATTAACTTTAATTTCACAGGAAATTTGACATGCCATGTCAGGAATTTGATCTAGGTATTTTTGTGATAAATGTTATTTTCATTGGTCCTTAAATCATAAACGTTGTTATAAATATTAATGTGATTCTTTTAACAGTTTTTATTTTTTTTGAAGTATCCTATAAAATTCTTTTTTTGAATTTATTCAAATTTTACTTCATAGAAACTTTTTTCTTCTGAACAAGTAAGATAACAGTCATTCAAAGTCTACTAGGTTATTGATTTTCTTTTGATATTCCTTCTATATTGATTTAATACTTTACAGCCATATTATTGTAGTTATGACAGCTGATTAAATGATTGTAATGGTATAATAACAGAAATCATTGATACCATCACAACTAGTTCGGAGATAATGGATTCAAAAATGTTGTTTATACTTCTTGTTAGAACAAAAATGAGCGATAGAAATCTAAAACATTTTTTGATATCCTATAATTTAAGTATTGCACTAGAATATAGTGAATGAAGCTATATACTTAATGCTGACAATCATGAACATTGACTGAGTTCGTTATGGGAGTATCTCTTTACTATATCTATTTCCAAAGTGAAGCATATGGCTACTATGTACTATAACGATATCCACTACATACACAAAATATGTTATTTGATTTATGAGTAGAAATTGCTTAAATCATTATAGGTGAAGTCTTCAAATAACAAATACTTTAATATTATATTATATTTTTTATCACATTCTCTTCAAAAGTAGAAAATATAGATTTTCGAAATGTGAAGATTAATTTTTAATTTAAGTTGTCAGCCAATTGCTTAATCCATCAGGCACTCATTTGTACATAGAAAAATTTTCATAATAAAAATGATTTTCATGTAACTAAAAATTCGCTTTAAATTTAATACAATTTGTTATTCACTGTCACACACCGATTTAATTACATATTTATGAATAAGTCTGACTGTATATTTAATTTCACAATTTTGCATATTCAATCCAATGATCCATATTTAAAAAAACTAACCGTTGAAATAATTCAAATTCATAAATAGAACAATTAAGTTAAGTCAACAGGTTGGAAATTTGTGTTTCGAAATAATTGAATGAGCTCTCGGGCGAATAAATTTATAACGCGATTTTAGATTCCAAATTTAAAAGGCAGTTCGTTAACGGTGTTGCTATCACAATAAACTCCATTTTCCCTCCCGTCACGTACAGTTTAAAATCGCGGTCGATTGAACATTGGCAACAATTGATTGGTATATAAATGGTGCTTTTATTTTATTTTTCAATTCCGAATTTTTCAGCTTTTGTAATATAATAGATACCCTAAATATTGGATAATAATATTTTTTAAAAAGAAATTTACGGACTATGAAAAAACGACTTATATCAGATTAGTTTAACAGAATAATAAAAATTACGCTTATAAATCACCGGTATTTTTTGATTGTTGTTTTGTTTTTGGAGTTGAATGTTGGAAATTTGATTCCCAGAGCAACTGGATTAAAAAAATCAACTATGCAGAAACGGATGCCAAATAGGTAGAGCTGGCAAAAATTTCTCGTAAAAAGTTCTGTCAACCTAAGTCTTGACAATTTATCTTAATTAATAAATATCTCGCATATTATATTGTATGATCAGATTGAGTTTGAATGGAATTTGTAATTAAATACATTTATATATTGTTGAAATTGGTAATCAATAATATTATTATATTACTAATTATAGACTGGCATAAACCATGTCCAATATAATGTAAGACATTTACATCGTTTTTTAAAATGTTGGCTTATTCCATTTTAAGAAAAAATATTAAAATCAATTATTACTTAAAAAAAAAGTAAAATAGGTCATTCATAATCTAGTTATATTTAAATTGTATTAATATTATTGTAGTATTGCTTCTTATCTATTTTTATTGCTTTGATATGAATGAACTAATAGATTAAAGTATCTAGGTTTTAAAATGACAATTTAATTGTTCTAAAAAAATAAAATATTTCAAATATTCAAAAAGCTAATCTAAATTTTTATACATGTATTAATTTGTGTAAAATCAAATCACAACGCTCGATTGGTTGGCTTAATTCAAATCGTTCCATGGACGGGTCCAATCAAATCCATTTCCCGCCGAGCCGCATTTTCTTCCATTTGGATAGTTGTTCTTTTTTTAAATAATACAAAATAGACCAACGGCGGGTGAATTCAATTATGAAAATTACTCGAGTGTATGAGTCCTTTTTAATCAGGACTTTTACAATACTTCAATTCTACAGAATTCAAATTAAAAATACAAAATTTCAATGAAAATTTCGACTGTTTTTTAAATAATTTTGGTTTGAAAATTTGTACAGTTACGTGGTTGGAAATGTGGTAAAAGAAAAAATATTCTACAGCTTTTAGATAAAAACGTTTTATTTTTATTATTCTACGCGTTATGTTACCAGTGTAAAAATAAGTTATAACATTTAAACGCTCATTTCATACAGAATCAATTAATACTAAAATAACATTTATTCATATAAAATACCGATATCAAAATATGTTTGTCTCAACTCGAGTTATTATTTTATCAATGAACAACAAAAACAATACATAGTTTCGAAAATAGTGTACATATGAAAAATATTATATAGTGTACATAAAATAATATATTTTTTAGATTACTGTATCAACTTGCAATTGTTGATATAATTAAGTTTTATTCTAATCGCAAATTGCTGTACTATAGATGCTATAAATATATATATTTATAAAACACAATTTTTTTAAAACGCATGACCAGTTAGTTTAATGGGTAATAAATTACAGCAGGAGTCACCAAACTACGGCCCGTGAGCGAAAGATTTTCATCCGCCCCGACTTTTATTTATGTGAAAACTATCGATTTTATAAAAATTTATGATTTGATTGTGAAAACACGACACAATTCTTCTATTGTCATGTTGTGTTTTGGTATAAGACTTACTGCTAAAGAGTTTGGAATTAAAATGTTATTATCTGTTAGAATCTTACATGATTACAGCTCTCGAGTTCTTAAAAACTTTCATTGGCCCGTTTCTCAAAAACATTTGTAACCCCTGAATAAAGTAATTTGTATTGACAGCAAATCTTCGTAAAAAAAATTATGTCAATATAAGTCTTCACATTGTAGAAATCCGTGTGTTTTACATTTCGGGTATAGTTAAAATATATAAGTACGAATTCTATACTATGCTATGTAGTTTATTACATAGTCTAAGATAGTTAATTAATGTTTAACAGCTAAAATTATTTAATAAGAAAACATATGTATCACTACTTTATTGTATTTTTCATGCTCTTAACGTAATTATAACGTACATAGAAAATAAAATCTCGAAATATGAAATAAAAATGTGTTATCCAAGTATAATAGATTTATTATTTGAGCGGTGCAACTAAATTAATTGTGGAGATTCACGCGAGAGTACAACAAGATAACAGTGTATTAGTTTTATTAATATTATTTTCGATATAGTAGTAAAAATAATTTGTTTGCTGCGTATATACCGTATTAGTTGGAATGTGGTGCGGTCTATATTTTTGGACCCGAAATGAAATTTGGAAGAAAAATTCAAAAATCGAACAAAAATTAATTAGATGAATTATGATTTTTTTATTCAGACAGGCTTGAATTATTACCATCAGTGTCGCTTGAATGGTTACTACTCGATGCATCATTTTTTCCCATAAATTTGTATCCTCACTCCCATCCAACTGTGGGTGCGATAGGCGAGAAGACTCGGCTGTGTGAGTATGTAGTGTGAATTCTGGTACATCTGGACACGGCCTAATATAATGCGAATGTTTTTTTATAAAAATATCGCGTTACATTCGGGCTAGTACGGTAAATGATTTAAATTTAATCATGAAGACAAATCACAATGTTCAAATTAAATATGACCACACATACACCGCTATCTAATAAATATTCACATATTTTATTGTAAAATAAAAATATCTTTTCGTTTCCACATTTTCACTTTTCCACAATAGATATTAAATTCGGCGTAGTTGTGTTACAATTTTTGTGACGTTATATTTATTTTCTGTCAAAATCTTTTACTTATGGTGAGAAATATTACAAATATTACAGATAGGTAGCTGTTTTCAAAATTTTACACGAATAAGCCATTAGTTAATATTACCTTAAAAACGATAATTGTCAAAACAGAACCAAATTTTAAATTATTGAAAGAATTTCATTCGAATCATATTGATTTTCTTGTATCTAAAAACACATCGTCAATCAAATAATCTTCCAATAAATTAAATTAATCTTCCAATAAATGATTATAAATTCAAGAGGTTTTACCAATTATGTAATATGACGGGTATATTTTAGAAGTAAACTTGTTCTACTGTGCCGAATTGTAAAAAAAAAAATTGTGTAAAGTGTTATTTGTATAAAAAAACTATTTAACATGCAAACCAGTAAAAAATGCTAAGTTCAAAAATATTTTATACACAAATAAAAATCGAAAAACATGTTATATGGTTATTTTATACGAAAAATACTTGTTCAAAATGTTCTCTTTTGAATTTTGATAAAGTGAAATAAATTCTAAATTATTTAAAACTGGTAAACTTCCATATGTGAGATCACTGTTAGCGACCCAGGTAACGCCTTTCGGCATCTTTAGGCTACATTATATGTGAGCAGTGAGCGAACGTATAACATACTACGTAGAAGACAAAGAAAAAAAAACACTGTGTGAAACAAATGCGCAACGTAATTGTGGACATTAAGTTATTATTGTCTTATGAATTGAATTTATGCATTAAATAGTGGCGTAAATATTTCCAAAACTTTTAGCGCGCACTAGCAAGGTTGCTTACTTAGAAAAAAAAAAACAACTCAAACCTAACTCTTATCACCATCGACTGGTTAATCTCGATATAAATTAATTATATCCTTCAACTATTTCAATTTTATGAACTTTTCACTTATAGAATATTAATCTAATTGGATGGATAATTTTAAATTACAACTTGTTTGAAATAGAATAATTGTATTATAAAGGTTGAATTTTTATCTTACTTTTTGATAGATCAATTATTAGAAGCCTTTTCTTGAAGACGTTTACTCTCCTAAAATAAACAACGCTTGATATAGATGGTTATACATAAATAAAAAGACAAATATTTATCTTTCATAGAATTATGTTTCACCCATTGAAAGACCCAAATAAATAGATAATTATATTTCATCGGCATATTGAGGATTGAAGATGAAAATTTCAAACGGTTCATGTTTCTTTATTTTCTCAAAAAAGTATGTTGTCTTATTTACAGTGTGTAATGAGACATTTAATATAACGAAAAGAGATTCTATTTTGATATAAGTAATACGCGTACGTGAATTAAATTATGGCACATGTATGTATAGTCATCCCACGCAATGCTAGTCTATATGATTGGATCTATTGATCAAAGCCTTGTGTTTGTTAGAGAGTAATAAATGTCAAGTTTATTACGACACTCCAGTATAAAGCTGAAAAAATAAGATTATTCCAAAACTCAATTATGCAGCACGAAAAAATAGTTGAGTATAAAAGATAAAAAGAAGTAATAATTTATTATGAAAATAATCAATTAATCAAAAACACCAATAATATGAATAAAAGAAAAATTTCGTTTGTCGAATAGCAAAATGATGCTACACTATTCAAAAATATGCTTTTATACGTGGAATTATGAATATAAAAAGCAAAAAGAGTTTAAGTGAAGCGTCATCTTTGGGTGGATTGAAAATAAACTATTTTTAATGTATAAAATGATAAAAAATAAATTATCCTTCTTTAGTATACAATGTATTGATGAACCATAATATTACTAAAACAAGTTTCATTATTTAAGCGGTGTTATTTGCCAATATTGATATATCAACTCGGTGGTCAAAAATACTTTCCTCGGTAACCATATATATTATCTATTCTATTATTGCGTTCACATTTTTCCTAATGTTTCTGATTATTAAAAATTTGCCAAATTTAAGTTTAAATTTATGCAACAAAAAGATGCTTTGACTAATATTATAGGAAAAAATAGTATTGTACGGCTTTCAAAGGTTGTTGGCAAAAAAATGTTCTTGACAGTCGTTGACCTATGCTAAAATTAAATATAAACATATAAATGTCATGAATCACAAAACGTGAACGAGTTAAAGAACATCAGCGTTTCTCTTCTGTGTGTTCCGCTGTTTTCCCTTTGAATCCTTTTGTCCTTTTTGCGGAATGCCCTCATCAAACAAAAGAATAAACAAAATAAAATCGTCGAAAAATAATAATACAATCTCAAAATGGCGGGAAAACACTCAACACGCGTCGGGTTCAACAGGGATGTGGATTTGATGTCATTATGATTAAAATTTTGCGGTGTCAGGGCACAATTTTTTATGTTTCCAAATTGACATGTTCAAATAATTCCCGAAAATCGGCTGCTTTTGTCGTATGCAAATATTTGCTCATGAGATTTGACGTATATGTATACCACGTGGTTCATATTTTTTTTAACAATAGGTATTTCAAATATTGTTTTACATTTTATGAAAAATACTAAAAAAAATATACTTAATAAACTAAAAAGAGTAAAAATTATAACAAATAATATTGAGAACGTAAAAAGATTTTTTTATATATAACCAGAAAACCAGAAATAGCGAATAAATGACTTGTGTAATACGTTTATTGTTTATATATACACATATAACATATATCATATCCGCTCAAAAAGTGGAGTAAATGGATTTCCGTAGTATCAAAATTTCTACTATAGTTAAAATATGATATACGTAATGTCTTCCTTGAAACGTAGTTGGTAGCGTGCCCACCTAGTAATCCGGAGAATGCGGGTTCGATTCTCTATCTGTTAGATTTAAAAAATCTGTATGCCATAATTGATTGGATGCCGATTGAGTTGAGCGATTATCTGACAAACAAATCTCGTGAAACATAACCTGCCAAGACGTTTTCACATTGCGGAGGGCCATATCCTTCACTTTTGGAGTAGGTATCTTCACACTGTGTAGATCCATATGCTCCAAATTGGGAGCGAACATGTATAAAAAATATATATTACCTCAATTTGATCACTTAATTCAACAGATTCTTTAATAATAATCAATCGGCAACCAATTACACGAACCGTTGAGCATCCAGTCTTGCATATTTAAGCTTTCATAAGATGGTATTTAATTTTATATCATTTACAGTTCGAATTTTTACTATCTGATTGTATGTCTCTTAACTTTAATTTGCGATGAAAAAAATATTTAATCTAATTTATCTCGATTAGAAAGTGTGGGGTCTTATCTTATGAAAGCTTTAATAATTTACAAAAGTTAACCCTATAAAAATTCTTTCAATCAACATTGTCTGGAATTTTCAAGACAAAAAAATGTTATTTTGTTAAGATGAAAATAACAAACTGACTTATAAAACTTGCACGATGAAAATGATTTATTAAAATAAAACTTTTTCTGTCATAGCGATGGAAAAATTAAGCCGCGATTGCCTTCTAGAACAAGGCTTTCTTGAAAAACTAATTAAAAATATTTAGATTATGATTTACATTCACTTACATGTGAAGTTAAATCTATTATTATACGAAAAAACAGATTAAAATGTTTTTTTTTTTAGTATTAAACAATTAGATATAATGGAATTAATTGGATAGCAGTCCAGTAAACATTATATTTATGTATTTTTGTACCAGTTATGGAATTAATAGAGTAAATAGATTTTTATACTGAAATTCGAATCCGACACGCGCTTGTTTATGTTTTGGCCACTAGGGCTGATTTATATAATTTGTTTGTATAATGTCATAACGCATTGTTATCAATGAGTAAGTCTGGTGGTTGATTAACTAAAATTCAAACTACTTTAAAGTGTTTCGCATTTCTAACATCACATAGATCCGTTTTAATTACATGCTATACACGCTAACCGACCCCTTCCAAAATACTTTGATATTTTTGTAATCACTTTAATTTTATGAGTTAACTGGTATTAAAAATCTAATTTTCGCCAATAAATGTTAATTATACTCTAAGAATTAAGATACTCAACTTTTGTGTGATAATTAATAATTATATACCATTTTAGCTCTTTAGTTTGGAATCCGATCTTATAAAATGGAATAAGTATTTATGCCTTTTCCATTCTTTTTACTTTTGACTAAAACGTAGCTTTAGCAAATAATTTTCTTTGTAAAAGTCGTCGAATAATAAAAATAAATCCACCTTCTATAGATGAGTTTGCAAGACTTGAACTATGCCATTATATTGCCGTAGTTTTATTTAATCAAACAGAGTAAAAAAATATAGTTGTCTAATTTTAATTGAGATTATTCCCAACTTCCATATAAAATCGTTCAGTACTATTATTAATGCATACACCGATAAACATATGAATTCTGTTGCTCATTTGTTTAGGGATTGTTCAAAATACTAATAAACTGTAAAAATTCTACTAATATATTATAAAACTAATATAATATTTACACTGGAAAAAAACATCGATGTATGTTGTAGCGAACGATACAAAAAACTAACTTAATATTCTTTTTTTTTTAAATATAGAAAAATTATTTTCATGTTAGAATTATTAATTAGGTATATCTACATTAATTTATATGAATCTTTTATTCGTAATATTATGTGAAATTCATATAAATACAAAATGTTATACAAAATAAATGATAGAAAAAACAATCTGTTTGAAAAGTATAATTTGATAATGCAATTTTAATCGCTCACTTCTCTAGGCTAACAGCACACTTAGCCGTTTTTCTCAATTTCTTTTGAGTAATCAAGAAAAACGGGTTCGGCACTTGGAAAGTTTTTGGAATAATGTTCGATCTGGATCTGGAACACAAAAGCCGGCTCTCAATGTGATAACTATGAAACAATACATTTTTAAAAAATATCATAAATTAATTTAGTAACGAATTTTAATATTTTGAAAACTTAAATCTATTGAAAACTTTAAAAAGAGAAACTTTGCTTCAGAAGATTTGTTGAAATGACTATTCGATTGTTGGTTATATCTCAGAAAGCAATTTTTTTTTTAATTGTACTATGTTCGCTCCCAACGTGTAGCATATGGATCTGCACAGTGTGAAAATTTCCACTCCAAAAGAAGAGTATTTGGATCTCCGCAATGTAAAGACGTCTTCACAGATTATTTTTTCCCGAGAATTGTTTGCCAGACAATCACTCAACCCAATGAGCATCCAGTCCTGTTTTTTTGGATTTTTAAAAGTCTGACGGAGGAATCGAACCTGCATTTCCCGGAATGTTAAATACCTCCGATAATATTTGAAATAATCCTGCTCATCACATTATCGTATATAAATAAAGATGTGATAATTCGTTGATGGTGTAAACAAATAATTAAATGAAACTGAACTTCTGTCAGATTTATTTAAAACATTTGACGTGAATTTCGTAGGTTTTGGTACAGCGTCTTATGTAATATCCGTCTATATGGTGACTGACTTTTTTATTTAATTATAATCATCAAGCATATAACGATCAACCATTTAATATTTTATGATTTCAGTAAAACTGAAAAAATCGCCTATATTAATTTGTTCGATAATCAATGAGTATTGTTTGATAACGTTTACCGTATAAAAATATTGCAACAACAGAAATAGTCACTGATTTTATGTATACATTATCATGTGCAAAACAATTTTTCAGTTTTTAAAACGATTTTTTCTAAAATTAAATCTAAGATATGTTTTCATTAAAAGATTAGAACATATGTATGTCATTCATTAAATGGATAATATGTTTTATAGTTTAATTCAGATGAGAAACTGTAATATTTAAGATGAATAGTCAGAACGATGTAACACCTTAATTACATGGATATAATTTTAGTCATAGAATTACTAATTCGAGAGGCTTTAAACATGATAGACCTTTGATAATCACTTTAAATGTATCGAAACGCGCAAAATTTACAAGTATTTCATGAAAGTAAAACAATAATTAGTATAGTATTAAATCGTGTTTTTACCAATGGTGAATGGTTTCATATATAAAAGCATTTATATCGAAATTGTTTGAGAGTACAAAGTAACGTTTCATGTTAATTTATTCACGCGTAAAATGTATAAATTTGTTCTAATTCCTAATTGTTTAAAACAACATTTCATTTTATTTAACCTTAAACGATAGTTAGAAATAAATATGATTAAACTGGATTTAATATAATACCTATATTTTATAAAGTTATATATTTGTTTCTTCATTTTATTAAGCCAGCTGAAACCTCATAAAAGGTTTATTTTGGCTAAACAGTTGATACATTTTAATAAAAACAAAATGAGTAATTTGTATTAACATTTAAATCTTAAGTTCACATTCGTTTACATATTTTAAAACCTGCACACATGAAGCGATATGTGGCGACTTCAACAAAGCTATTATTGAAGCAGGCAGTTGAAACTTAAGTTTGAATAAACTTTTCAATAGGCCCAATCTTTGAGTGTCACGGAGATTAAACTGCTAAACAATGTGATTGATATCTTCATTTTCCTTTCTATATTTACACATCGGGCTGTCAACAATCCTAACACGTGAAAAGATTCTGCCACGTTTTAGTGGTCTGCTCTACAATGGTAAAGATTGACGATAGAATCACGGAGAAGTCTTTTGTGAGCATACTATTGCCATTATTCACAAACAAATATTGGTTTTCAGCATTTTCTTTGTTCTACGTATACGTATTTATTACTTATTTAAGTATAAAATAAGAATATTGTTTGTATAAATATAGACTGGCGAAATGAAGTTTATGAGCCTCCAATGGTTTTCATTTTAAAATCATCTATTTAAAAACCAACCATCACAAATTGACTATTATAAATTATGTGTATCAACCTGTTTATGATTAAATTTATTATAAATATAAGTAATCTATTAATTTTATTGTGGGCATATTATGATTTGTTATAAAAATAAATTACAAACGATTTATGATATTTGTTAACTGGAGCTGTTTAAATCAAATTTGATGATTTACAATGTATCAAAAATCAGCTTGTACCATAAAGTAATATGACTCTTATATTGATCAGTTTTTTTGAAATATCCAACAAGAAATAATAATTTCAATAAATATAATCCTTATCAAAATTTGATTTTACACTTGATGATAATGATTTTGAACAAAAATATAAAATAAACAAAAAATCACTCACTTTATTAATCTTAGAAGATTCTTGGCAATAAAATTTAAATATTTAATTTAAGCGTATCGCTACTTTTACCATAATTATTATTTTTTTAATCATTTTGGACTATGTATATAATTTTTTTTTTAAATATTTCTCGAGACAGTTTGAGAATCTTTAGTTTGACAAAGTATTTTAAATTAAGTATACTTTGGAGAAGGTTTGAGCAAATTTAGCAATAGAGAAGAAAAAAAAACGGCTATCGCTGGAGCCTAAATGTCGACAATTTCGATGATAATATGATTTAAGTAGCCTCAATTTTCTAACTTTATTTTTCCTTTGTCACCTTTCTCCCATAAAAATAATATACTTAAAAGTATTTGGATTTATTACTAAGTAATAAAGTAGTATCAAATTAGTAGTAACAAAAATATACTGAACTATTTAGAATAAATAATATCACACATCACGGCAGTATTTATTTTTATGATGAAATAGTCTTATCAATCCATTAAGTTCCGTAGCGACTCCGACGCCCACATTTTTTATTTCTTTATAAAAAGTGAGAATGATAATAAATATCCCAAAAAAAATCTGAAACAAAACGAGAATATCAAAAGTAAAAATTGTTTGTGAACGAATTTCACGAAACATAACACTTCAGGTAAAATAAAATAACTTTAGTTAAAATTGATCATACCTATATTCCAAAAATATTGTCTAAATGGAGAAGTTGAACATAATCATTTGTTTTGAAAATTGAATTCAAAATTTGAACTGTTGCTGGAAGCCAAATAGCAACCTTGTTGTGTAAGGCTTATTATGAAGTGCTGGTTTAGCGTCTTTTTTATGGAATGATGAATAACGAATAACGGAGTCATGAAAACATTATTAAAGGTTATATTTTTCTAATCTCGACTTGCACATCCTGCAAAAAGTCCCTGCTGGGGTCAAAATAGCAGTGTCAAAACAAGGGCGTAAACTCTCCAGCGGCAAGTTGCCAAAAATCGCAAGACGGATTGGTCGCGAAGAAATTCACGGCTAACTTTTTTCCGCTCGGGCGAGTCAAAATATTATTATCTATCAAAATTTATGACTCGCTTACAAAACGAACCATATGCCACATGATAAGTTAAGGAAAAAAAATGTCACAAAATCAAAGCTTTGTATGTTCGTTGATGACGTCATCAAAAGTTTTAAAAGCTTATGATTAAATACTTTTCTTGCTGAATAGAATACTTTTTTGACTTTATATATGTCGTATAGAGACCGACTTTATTTGTATAACTATACGCTATAATGATTCTCTTTCATCAAGCAATTCAAGTGATGATTATTATTTTTGATTAGATCTTTGAAAGTATAATACTTACTGTTACAGTAGATATTGTTATTGCAGCGATTATGCTATTATCTTCCACACTGTGTAACTGTGATTAGTGACTATAATTGGCGATATCAGGAAATTTTATGCCATTTATCATTATGCTCGTGTCATAGTAATATTAAAAATTACCGTTTTATAGTTTTGGATTTGAACCAGTCACAATAGAAGTTAGTATTCTAAGTTATTTAAAAAAACTTAAAACCATATTTGTAATTAATAAAATTATCTTTTATAATATAATATTGGTGACTGTTATTACGTTTTACATATTTTATTTAAAATTTCGCTACCTGTATATTTCTGTATGGATAATTTTTTTTCTATAATGCCTTCTCGGTAAGCATGGTTGGTAACGTGCGCGCCCAGCAATCCGGAAAATTTAGGGTCGATTCCCCATCTGTGGATTTTAAAAATCTAAAAATGCAGCACTGGATACCTATTGGGTTGAACAATTGTCTGACAAACGATTCCCGTGAAAAAAAATCTGTCAAGACGTCTTCACACTGCGAAGATCCATATGCTCCACTCTCAGAGTGGATATCTTCACACTGTGTATTTACATATGCTCCATTTTGAGAGCGGATATGGTATAAAAAGAAAAAATACACATGAAATGAATAGAGCGAAGAGTAGCGGTGAATTTCGTCAGGCTAGAGTATCGATAGTGGAAAAGATTTCTAACAAACTTATCCTTAAATTTTTAGTTTAATTAAAATCTATTGTTCAACAAAACTAACGACGTAAGTTATATATAAAAAATACCATAAACATCGATTAATTCTACAGCATCTTCGTCTTATTCGTAATTTGTCTGGCTTAGTTTGAAATTTACTTTGCATTATGCTGAGTAATGTTCGTGTGAATGAATTGAAAGAACATAAATTCTATTGAGTGCACTCTGTACAATTCGTAAATCATTCTTCTTTGTCAAACGAACGAACGAGTGACTTATGTTTTAAGTTTTTGGCTCGACAAGAATATACTGGAATACTAGATTCCGTTTGAAATATTTACTTCAAGACTGTCAAACTCATATTATAAAAAGCAATAGCGTATAACATAAACAATTGGTTATAATTCAGATAATAATAATTTAATATTTATAATGATTCAAAAATGAAAGATACCAAATAATATGGATCTAACTCAACTTTGTGATGACTCGTTTAAAAGGTCACAACTTGGTTCAAACAAATTCTACTGTGACGTGTATATAAAAAAAACTATTTTTTTCCAAACAATTTTGAATGAATTGGACTTTTGGAGGCTCTAAAACATATCAATTATCAGCTCTTTTGACAGTTATACACGTTAAGTTATTTTATGTCACCTCCATGAGAAAATCTACACGCTCCATATGCTTACATTCGGAGAGGGCATATAGAAGATACTTGTTTAGATAGTAACCAAATTATTACTTTCGAGGAACTCTAAAAATAGTCACATCATATATTGATGAATTCAATTATGAAGCTTGCCAAAACAATATCCTTATACAAAGGGATTTTTTAAATTATTTGAAAGAAATATATGGAGCATATTATTATAACAAAAAAAAATAGTAAAATAACCATAAATTATTTAAACGTTTTATTTTTAATAATGATTCTAATTATTGAAATCTATTTTTTTACAATAAAAATAACTCCGTTTGGTCATTTTCCTAATATTTTGAATTGATTCGAAATAAAAGAAAATCTGCAAATATACTTCGTATACTGTTATTAAAATATGGCCAAAGAATTTTGTATTTTGCTCAATAATCGTAGCAGAAAACGTCCTGCGAATCTCACTTATAAATCGATCTTTTTTATCAAGTTTTGTTACATATTGCATTATGATTTATCTTCATCTATTGAATAAATGTTAGCCTAGAACTAATAATGCAAACAGTTGTAAAAAAATTATTAATTCTATTGGCATAATATTATCTTTTTTCTGCAAAAGTAACATTTGAAAGTTAAACTATCTTAAATACTTGTAAATGTATATCCACATCAAATAAAAATGAGTATTACAAAAAACTACTACTCTCTCCATCTGTTTCTATTAGAATTGTCCTCTTTTACAGTTTTATAGTTAGAAGAGTAAGAATACTGTAGAGACCCTTCATATTAATACAATAATTCAACCTTCCTACGTATCATTACCCCAACTTTGTATGTTCTATAGTACAAATAAACTGTTGTGGTTTTATTATGAGTCTTTCTTTGTTTGAAGTGCATAATAGATTTTCCACACTTGCTGTGGTTTCGAAAACGTCTTCAGTGAAAGTTTATGACCCATAAAACTGAAGCAGGGGACAAATCCAAAATCTAAGTCAGGTCACTTTATTATTTGTTCAAGAAAATCTTTCTCGGATAAAAAATAGGTCAGAATATGTAATGAACTGGTTTCAACACGCGTGCGAACAAAGCAAATAAAGATTTATTGTGCTTGGCTGATAAATAGTTTGACCACATAGAATGAGATTTTTAACGTATATTATCAGAAAAATGGTAAAAAGATTATGCCAATTTCAGATTTAGTTATGAAAATTTCAATAATGATAAAATCATTTTTCCATAAAAAAATACTAGTTTTTATATTAAGTATTATAGTAAGTCTTAAATTAGCATATACTTTACATTGAATATTCTATTTTTGAATCAGGCCATATTATTTACAGCTAGTTCTATTGTTTGTCGCTAATAGACCTTCACAGCAAATTGCTTAAACAATTGAGAATTCATATCTTTAAGTAAATATATGTTTATCTTTTTATATGGCCACTATATTCTTAACTACAATTGTTTCATGATAAGTTTAATTCCATTAAAACAAAATTAATCTTTAAATGTAGAATAAGATACTCAATGGATTGTAAGGCTAGCTGATAAAAAATATTTTTAAAGTGATAGGTCTTGATAAATATAGTCGACGTTCAATTCCGAGCAGTGTAAGTGCGCGTGCGTACACACTGTCTACATGAAACATATAATCAACAAATGGCATTAAATATTCGCTTAATTTTTTTTTCGGTTAAATTATATAATTGTGTTTGTATATTTAAGTTTGTTATAACATACAAACCAGAGTTGATAAGGGAACAGACGCTCTTTGGTGGTCTTGAAGCTTATTCAAATAGTCACCAAGTATGTCCGGCATACTTTGAAAACTTTGAAGTAAATCATCTAGTTGACGAAAGCAGCAAAGTAAACAGATGGCTACTGTTATTCTGATGTTCTGTAAATAAACGCGCAACTAAATTCAGTGCAAGTTTCTCCGTGGGTACTTCGAAATATCTACATTAAAACTATGGTAATAGTTTGAAGACCAAAAAGTTTTGACAAGTAAATAATAAGTTTATAGATATGTCAACCTTGTTTACAAAAAAATAATTCTTAGTCTCTTTCCTAATATATCCGATTGAAAAAATTTAAGACATCTGATTTGTTACAATTGAAAAAAATGTTGGCTATGACGATTGATTATTGAATCAACCAACTTCACACCCGTGTTCTATAATATATTCAAATAACTCTAAAAAAATTGTTTTTCATTTGATGTAATTTTAAATCTTCTCATGTGTAGAACTGTCAAAAATTGTTCAAAATGTCCAACAAAATAACATATTTGAACATTTTCTTAATATAAAATAATGTAACTTTACAATTTTGATGAATTTCGAATATTAAGATATATTAAGATATATATATATTTGATCTCCCCGGTAGCGTAGTTAGTAGCGTGCGCGCTTAGCAAACCGTAAAATGCGGGTTCGGATCCCTATCTGTTGGATTTAAAAAATCCGAAAATGCAGCATTAGATGCACATTGAGTTGAGAAATTGTCTGACAAACAATTCTTTAAGAAAATAATCTGTTCAGACGTCTTCACGTTGCGGAGATCCGTATACTCTTTTTTCGGAGTGGATATCTGTGTAAATCCATATGTTTCACGTTGGGAGCAAACATGGTATAAAAAATATATAATAATTGATACCAATTTATATTATTACTATTAACAAACGAAACAATTGGCTTATGTATTGCATATTTATCTAGTTTCTTTAGATACAAGACATATTTTTAATGCTACTGTTAAATACTTTACAGATTAGATACATTTTTTTTGTTTTTTTGAACTGATGGAATCGTAATTCATAAAATTATTCGCACGTTATCATTTCAACCTATTCATAAATGTTTTTCAAATTCTAACTTTCTCATGCAAGTATTGCGTACAGTTTATATCAGTTTTATTTTCAGCCACAATTAAACGCAGCATAACCATAACGTTGATATAATATATATATTTATATATCTTAATTACCTAAGTAAGATTTGCTCCATATGCGAATAATAAATAATAAATCGTTTTTTGAATGAAAGCAAGAAGTTGTAGAAATCAGATTTATTTTAGTTTAAAAACATTAATAATATAAGTTGTTATATCGATCACCTAATCTGAAAACCAGCCAAGTCCACTTATGAGCGAAAAACAGATTTAATTTTTTTATTGCATAATATTCACAACAAATTTGAATTAGGTAAAATTATCCACATACGCCAGCTAACTCCATGCAAAAACATGCATATTCATTAAAACTATTTGTTGATTCAATTTTTTTATACAAATAGAGTTGGCTGGTTTGCAGATAATGCCATCGATATACTAATTCAATTAATAGCAGGAAAATAAATACAATTTAGAATGTATAAAAGCTTATCAGTGTGTGTTTATTTATATGACTCTATGGATAGATTATTTTTTATATTCACTCGTTATATACTAATTTTATTTCCAACAAAGTTTAAAACCTTATTAAAAAATACGATAAACAAGCGATTGATAAATAACTATTATTTTGTGGAAACAGAAAACAAATAAATTAAAAATGAAAATTAAGCATTTCAGTGTTGTGTATTCATTATGTTTCGATGTTTATTTTATTAATTAAAACAAACGTGCATGTCTCCAGGCTCCAAATAAAATATTAATGATGCGTTGTGACTGTAGCATTGTGTATCGACACGATGAAAAATTTATTTCCTGATCCAATAAATTCATAATCAAAAGTTTCGAAACGTAATATAATGAAAATAGATGGCGACATTTATAGTCTGTTATTTTGACTGTGTTGGTTCCGATAGACGTGACATCACTTCCGCGCTAAGCAAGGCTCCGCAGGAAACTACATCCGGCGTTTAGTGAGACAAGGAAAATACTATTTTGTATAATATTACGCGTGGCTGGAAAATATCAACTAATTTCATTTAATTTATGTGGCATACCACAGAATATAGTAAAAAAATTAATGGATTTTACATACAAATATATAATCCATCAATGTATTATGATGTGGCGGCTTGGGTATACGCACTACAAAACTGCAGCAAACTCTTTCTTCACTCGATATTATCGATAAAATTTAATATAATAAGCTTTTTTCATCAATTGTTCTATTCTATATTATATTTTATTTTGAGAATAGTCACCAATTACCACAATCAACCAATTAGTCAGCATATATCCATAAAAAAAACTAGATGCTATATTATATAACTCAAACTTTTCTCGTGAAAATAAAAATAAAAAATTGATATGAAACAATTTTTTACCTTCTTATCCAGAAAGGAATATTTTACCTTTTTTTTTTCATTAGCTAGGAAACTTGAATCTGTTATCTCCAATACATAACAATTCATAGGCATACATACATCTGGGTATTTTCATGTTATATTTAAATTGAATAATGTTAAAGACACTTCATATTTTTTTTTTGTTATGCAAAAATATTTTGCACTAAAATACTCGAAAATAATTTTGAATAAAAAAAAAACAAAAAAATACGTATATATATTATATAATTTCTGGCTTAATGGATTTAATGAATTCGTATCTTTTGTATATTGTTATCAAAATAGTACGTGTTAAAAATGTCCGGGTAGAATTTTTATCCATTTTAAAAATGAAAATAAATATTGCACGAACATTAAAATATAAATTATCTCACTTGCAAATCTTTTTTTATTTTTGGAAATACACGTGTATAAAATTATACGAGGGAGGTTCTAAAAGTTTTTTAAAACAAATTGAATTCATAGAAACAAACAGTTCTTTCATAAAATTTTACAATTACAGCCATTAATTTGTAATTAAAGCGTCGCTCTAGTGGAAGACCTTTTTAATACTAGTGTTGATTGAAGTCATCTTTTCAATAATTAAAAACGACAAATTATATCCTTTCATTCTTTTTTTTTTTTGGTTTAAAATGGTAAACATCAGCTTACTTTCTTAAAATATTTCCCATTAGTTTGTTCACTTTTTGAACTCTGGTGTATAGTAACAGTATCATTGATCAATGTG
>JAGVSQ010000883.1:0-33200 GCA_022683975.1 Rhyacophila evoluta
CGCGCAGAACATTTCGGCGGATATATTCGTCATGTGCACAGTGTTACGCACTATGCTTCGCGGATATATACGTCATAAGCACTAAAGAGGTTAAGTTCATTTATTGTCTTTTGACTGCGAATCCACGTAACTCGAGGACTATCTATATTATTGAAATTTTATGCTATGAAAATCTTGACAATGGTGTTACAGACCAAGTAGCTGTCGACAAAACATATATCTCATGACAAAGCAGTACCCCGTATACCACACTATACAAATTTTGCGGAAGATGAGAAAAAATCTCTTTAATCACTATTATTTGATCAACTTTCAAATATATATTTTAATGTTATTATTAATTTAACTAATCTTTTAAGCGGAATTTGTTTTAATGATATTTAATACAGTTTTTTTCATCTAATATTTTTTTCTTTGCTATATGGTATACAAGGCATTACTTTGTCATGAGCGATGCAGTATTTAAACTTTGTAAAATGAATCATTCGATCGATAAATTTTACAAGCCGATAAAACTAAGAGAGATCCTCACATAAAACAGTGTATATAATGGAATTCATTTGACATGCAACAATAGTTCATTATAATTTTAAATGATTATTATTTTTTAAAATAGACACACAAAGAGCTTATCAGAATTATATTGAGCATAGAGGTAATAAAAGTCGTTGATAAAAAGAACCATTTGATTGTATTAAAAAATATAAAACTTGGCACGGATGTTATCCAGATGTGACTTGGTACGAACGAAAGATTTCATCTGCCCAGAATGTAAACAGTGCAACACATGCTCGATAACGAGAAAAATTATGAAAAGCTTTCAGTCGATATTTATACAGAATGAATCAACCACAACCGAATATTCACTATACGAACTAAATAATAATTTAGTTTAGAATTAATCCTTTACAAAACCATGAACCCTAGCGAGATATACTACTATTTATAGTCATTGTATTTGATACTAAAAAAAAATCTTGACGCAAAGATACGAAACGTCGCAGTTAACAACTCACTTTTATGACGAACAATTATACATCTTTGTTTAGCATCCTAATGATAATCAAAAACTTATATTGAATTATATAACTAACGACTACGTGCGATTGAAATGAAATTTAATTGGTGAAATTGTCCAGTTAGGTGTACATGCCATACATACAACGTGTAAGGAAATTATGTCACATTATATGGAGTTTTTCTTTTAGTATTTCACCTAAATTGATTTGGAATATTTACGATATGCTGTATATATTCACTCGATTTTATATATGAATATTGCTTTTCTGATTTATATTATAAATCATTTTGAATGAGTTCCCATTAAAATTTTTTAAAAAATATCAAGTCTTCACAAATATGTAAAAAAAAAAAAGAAAAAAACTCGGAAATTTCAACAATAATTTCATGTTACTTTGATGATGCTGCAATAAATAAGTAAACAAAATAATGCAACAGACAATTCGAAATGCTTGTGCTCTTATTTAATTCACTACGTAGTAAACGTGTGTAAAACAAAAAGGCTTTCGAGATGTGTAAGCGGGTGGGAACGGTATCCCAGTTGGAAAAACGCCAGAAACGGAAAATAATGACACACTCCACTGAATGGGAAAGCTGAATATGTATCACAAGTTTACATAACGTTCGCTCTGACGCAACTTTTTGCATAATACCAAGTTGAATGTTTTTATATGATTGTTTTTTTTTCTTCATTTAACGCTTGTTATTAATTGGTTCACCGAATTGTACATTACAAAATGCGGGTTGACAAATATTCTGTCTTCCCAGCTACCGTAATTTGATAATATCTACGGTTGAATCAAGCAGTGGCGAAGATCAGCTCTTAGAGGAAAAATGTTGAATAAACGAGCAATCGCGACGTTTCTTTATGTAGAACATCGAAGTGGTTAATAATCTACAAATAAATAAAATTATACTATAAATACAGATTCAACATCAGCGTAATTCAACAGTTTAAGAGAATATTGAAAAAGAATGGTCAAAGGTTCTCTCGATAATTCTTATATCACCGTTTAATTGGGTTCCATTATTCTTGATTAAACTTTTCATTCTTTCTAGCACACATATTAATTATTTTCGTGGGTAGCAAAAACTCAAGAGATATTTACTAAATATTGCTTTATCAAACCACACGTGAGTAGAATATTCAATAAGAATAAATAAAATTGCAACAGGTGCCCTGTTGAATATATATGCAAAAAAAAATGTCACTTTCAACTACTGTTTGTGCGGATAGAAGGCAAAAGAAGACAGTGAAATTCAATAAATTAATAGCATCGCGACAGTCAAAACACGAAGTAAGCGTTGACATTTTAGTACGTACTTACAGTTCGCAAAGAAACAGAAAATGTCGGTAATGGAGGACGGCTACCTAATGAAAACGGAAATGTCGAGCAAAATGATTGTGAAATAGCTGCAAATGCATTAAAACGGAGCAATGAGACTTCAAAGAAAATTTCATTCAGTCATTGGATATGATGCAATTATACGTTGAACCTTTCCAATTGGTATTGATAATATCTATCCTACGGAAAAAAATACACTAATAAGTAAAGACTCTGCTTATGTAATGTCCACACCGTTTAACGTTATTTTTTAAATTAATAAACATTTTATGATTAACAATGATCCGGTATAATATTTTTAAAAAAAATGCGTCATTGTTTTATTATCATAATTCAGCAAAAGCATTCCATGAATCGAGAGCACGTAAATACATACGAAGATTGCATTCAATAGAAAATGCCGTTGAAGGATTTTATTAATTTATTTACATTTAAGGCCATCGAAGTATTAACGTATCGAATGCACACGAACTTATGAATTTGGCCCCGATACCTTATCGAGTAGAATTACGGTTGTATACACTACGGAATGTGCATTTGAATGCAGACATATAAGGAACAATGATCGAACGACTATTTCAACAATTTTTCTAGAAGAAAATAATAAAGTGGCATGAATATAACCATCATTTCTGCTAAGAGAGCGATCGTGTGGATATAGTATCAATTGCTCTGAAGTTTTAAGCCAAAAGCCCAAACCATTGATCTTATAACCCGGGCTCAAGTATACATGAAAGGTTACGGCATTAAAGTATGTGATGCTATTGACAGGTGTGAGAAAAATAAAGGTTAATAGCATATTTTAAAAACTGTTACCACTGGTTATATTTTACAATGCGGACAAAAGTTTTGGATAAGTATGCCACGATCTACAAACCAAAAAAATACAATGCGTTTTCTATAAAAGCTGTGCGATGCAAAACGATCGAGCAAAAATCACGACGAAGAAGAGAACAAGAACTAAATAATAAAAACTAGTAATCTAAAAGATTATTTATTACCTTCTTAGAAAAGAATATGACGGAAGTAATATATTTTGTAACGGGAAAATATACTTGGAATCCAAACTTCTGTGAGAAGCTAGTTGATGTAAGAGTTGGATTATTTCGCTGAATTAAAATGCAGTCAATCGACAATGGGTTTAAGATTCGCGTTGACCGAATTTAACCTCAAGTCTAACACGCGCACGACCGCTTCTCGGTTGAAAGTATGGCCATCAAACGGTTTTTACTGTTGCACTATGATAAATATATCTATAACTACGCAGTAAAGATGTATCAGAAAAAGACAAAGACATTACTGGTTAATATAAAGTACAACCAGCTGTTGGACCCATCGGGCCATCCAACATGGTTGCCACATTCATTGCTTTTAAAAAAAATTGCGGCGTCATACCTCACATAAATTTGCTTGACCAAATAAGTTTCCATTTTTTCAATCACTCTTTTTTCTCATTTTATTTATTTTAACTTCAGCACACTTTAGTGCGTGACAATCTAAGTCTTGGGTAATTTATATTTACTCCCGGGACATTCCAGTCAAATAAAGTAGATCGCTTCTCGATATCAGAACTTCAGAAGTTCAGGTGTAAGGAAGGTGCGTGGATGGTGGCCACTTTTCTTTTTTATACAGTTGAGTAAATGCATTTTTTAATTTCACTTTAATCGTCTGACCTGCCTGAATAATCTTATTTTAGCTGATATCCACAATATTATAAGCACATTAAAAAATGCACATACAACTACTCGTAAATCATACAATCCACTTGACTTTTGGCATACTGAAGAATATAAAAATTAATACGGAAAATAATGCACAAAAGATTTGTAAAAAAAAGAACATAAGCCCTAACGAGAAGAATTAAACTGTCAATTTTTATTATATATTTACAGAGCTCAATTCTTGCCAAGACGATTGTCGACACAAGGTGAAATAAAGACAGTGAATTTTGGTAACCATTACGTAACCTTTGATATTTTCATTGATATTTTGAGAGGGCCAGGAAATCGATTTTCAGAGGAGTATGCTTGCCATCTTCTAAGAACTAAGGGAAATCGAGATCGACTGTATTTTTTATAGAAAAGCCCACTCGGAATAGAATCATAAATTCTCACATTGATATATTTATTGTGCGTGTAAAATAAACTATCAAAACCTTAGCGGTGCGCAGAATATTTAGGTATCGGTACATAATATTCCTCGACGATGGCAGATGGACAATATAAATAGATTGTCCATTAAAATCGCATCAGCTATTACGATGTTTTTGTTTGCTTAAAACTATTTGAAATTGGTACACCATATGGATATTCAAAGGGAACACGAAAAAATTAAAATAGTTTTTGGTTTGAGTCAGGTCGAATATTAATTTAAATTCATGGTAAAAACAGAGAGCCTTCGCTTTAGTGGGGGGAAAAATACTATGCGAGCTAATTATCAGGGGCTTTTCTCCCCCAGTGTAATACTGGATAATCGAGAGTACACTTTATCTAATTTGCTCAACGTCAAATACTAATATATAAGGTATATTTAAATATACATTTCGACTGTGAATTGAAAAGACGTAACCCTTAGCTTTTTCAAAATTGCTCTTTTTCAATAATCACAATCTATATAACTTAATAAACGTTATATCAAAAGGATGTAAGCTGCAAATGCCGAATTAGTTTCTAAATTTAGCTTTTAAGTTTGAAAAAGAGATTTGGGACCAGAAAAAAGGATTTCGTCGACATCAATTTTAGTCTTCGTACACTTTAAGGTTATGTCTATTAAACATTTTGACGCTGGCCCAAAATGTTTACGTCCTTTTTCCTTTCTACAGTTGACATGCGTATATTTAAATCAAACATAATAATTTTGAGAGGTTGATGGATTTGTTTTACAATGGTATGAGAACCGCAATAGCTATTGACAAGATGTAAATTTAAAATTAAGCACAAGCAATCTTTCAATGGTAAGAATTGCTTAAAGCGAATATATTTGTACACAATTAAATCACAATAATTATGATAAATTAATTCTACTAGTAGCGAGCGAGCGAGCTGCAAAACAGTTATGTTCAAATATGTATATCACAATCTACATGCAAAATGAATTCACTATGTAAAACTGTTGTCTTCGCATTTTTTTGATATAGCACGATCTATATGGCCAGGCAACATTTACGTCTCTGGTTAGCAACAATATTGATTTGGTATGACTTATACGGATTAGTTGACATCGGCTGACCACACGAGGGAGCGACTGTTCAGAAATACATATATTTAGTATCAGGACAGTTTCAGTATGTTGACATAAAAACAAATTTATTCGTTAACGAACCATTCGGAAGAATTAAAAAAAAGCAATTTTACAATGAATATATACTCGTATGTATTATGTAATACTAGACATTTAATTATTATTGAAAATAAAACTTCCATCCAATTTACATCTTAACTTCGTTATCTGTTAATGCGCTAAGATAAATTTTGGACGTTTTATCCGAAAATTACCTTTCCTCGCGTAAAGCTTACCCTCCGTGCCCTTGAAAAGCACGATATGATTTTTTTCCTATCCGCATTCCTTACGGGCAGATTAATTTTAGATGGATCCCGCGATCTGCTTTTTTCAATAGCATACTAGCAATCAACGATGTTAGGAATAACATTAAGGTCAGTGTTACCAAATAAACATTTCTTTTTATAATAGCAAATGCCTCGTAACCTCAAGGGAACTTAAATCTCTATACATACGAAGGATAAAGTCGTCAAAAGACGTTTTATACAACTAAATAATGGCAACCGAATACTCGTTGAAAAAGAAAACCCAATTTCGTTTGACATATTTGAAAACATTCACGAATTCTGTAATTTGTTTTCAAAAAAATAATCATACAACAAAAAGTGTTAAAAAATATGGGATAATAAAATTGTCCGATACCAAGGAAATACAAGAATATTATGAACACATTGTTTGCTGACCTTTTGACGTCTCGAACACCAACTTGTTGACATTTTAAGCGTAACCATTATCTTTCTACTTTAATAAGAAAAAGCGCCGACATTTTTGTTTTTGCATTTACATGGTAATAACCGTACTGCAACAAGAACGCATAAATACACCTCATATATTTAAATTATATTTTTACAAAACGTCGAACGCTTACTTCCTTGGTCTAACTATGTTAATACAATGTATTCCTAAATATACTTATTACTGGATCTAATGTAATTGTCGCTAATTTCGAAGAGATGGGAATTATGCAAACGTGTCTTAATACTATCATAGAGTGACGGCGGTTAACGCTGCGACGTTCTTAGTGATTTTTCAATTTTAAGTAATTATTGTTTGTTCAATCTAGCACTGGGAATGCAGGAATAATGTATCATTATGGAAATAGGCAAGTCCAGCCACGTTATACGTATACCTACACAACACGATGATCTAATTTTTCAAAGACCTAATAAAAAGTAGGCGTGACGTTTGATACAATCCCCCGCGTGCACTTAATATAAAACATTACGAAGAACTACACGGTAATGTGTACGTGGAGGGAAGAGATCCTTTAATCAATTAGAGATACAAGAAACCTTGGAAGGGATAAATAGTATAAGAGGAATGAATCAATTCATTCACGTATGAAATCCATATTTAACAATACGATATCGATACTTGCCTCAAAAGTGCGTGTGTTTTGTATTTTGGACAGGATAAAGCCACAGATGATAAGGAAATCTGTGGATAGTTTATACGCCTTGACATGTATACAGCAATTGAGCGTATTATTCCATTTATATAGTTTGTATTAATTAAACTCTGTAAATGTGAACTAGTATTATTCATATTAACGTCCGACAAGATTAAGTAACCAAATATTGGAATATAACCACAATAAGCAAACATTGGACACGAGCAGTATGTTAGGTTTTATTACAGATTCGGTAACACTAATAATTACGAATAACAAAAAATAACATATCAAGTTGTCTCATTTCAGAACTGTATATCATTGAACGAGGGAAAATCTGAAAAAAAAAACATTATACTAATTGCAAATTCATACGAGAACGTTCGTAGATCTGCGACAGCTGTGCTGAATGTAACATTGATTTTGAGAAAATCTATTGATTGCTACAGATCAATTTTCCAAATAGATTGATTGATGACACTTAAAAAATATTTAGGATTTATGTAATGAGTCGGTAGAAAGATCAGGTTTGTATAAATGAAATTTAATTTAGATAGCTATACAGATGACTTGAGATAGTAATGTTTAATGTCTCATGAATATCAATAAACTATTCTTTTAATATTAAGGTCGTTTCAAAATCTCAATTGTTCGAACCATATTAAAATGGTTTTTTTATTGTTTTTATCGCAATTGCTGGAATATTTTCATTGCAGTATTGAAATACTGAATTGATAACAAAGACTGACACTTGATAAACTTACTCGTTTAATATTTATAAAGTATGCTATTTTTGTGATACTGTGTATTACGAGATATATGTTGATTTAGAACTAGAAGCTAATAACTAATATGAACAAGAATTTTTCAACAAATTCCAAAATTATGACCCATCATCAAAGTTACATTTTAACAGCATAACGACCGTGGACTCATATATGAGTCTTTATAGAATATTGGTTAGTGGCCGTGAACTCATATGTGAGTCCTACGCCATACGTTCCTTTTATGAGAAATAACCGGTTTACGACTTCAATTAATTGTGAGTGTTGATGATATAATTTGATTTATATTTTTTACAGATTTTTCGCAAATTTCGCCGGCCACTTTGCAAAATTCAGAAAAAATCGCGACCGTCAAGCTGTGCAACTAAGCAAGACTGAAACTATTGTAAATAATGAAAGCACATCAATCTGTGCTACAGCTAACAATTTATAGGTTTTTTTTTCTAATATGGACTATGTATGATAAATTTCATTTTTCAAAAATGTGTATACATTTTAAATACAAATTGAAATGATGATCATATAGTAAGTAATAGGAGAGTAATTGTAGATCCAAAAGTTCAGTAATTAATTGACTAGACACCAGGCCATACGTTTAAACCCTTATGACAAGTTGTGATCAGAGTCGGAGCAGGCACTATCCCATAGGAATCTTGCTCTTGCACGAAATATTGTCAAAATGTTAAAATGGTATTTATCCAACAAGTTGATGAGATTATTCATCAACAAGTGAGTTGAATCTACATTGAATGACTGCTATTTTCAAGTACTCCTACTGACCTATTGAAATATGGGGTAAAATAATAAAGTATAAACATAAGCGCATACATGGTATAAATTGAACACTCTGGTGGTTGTGAGTTTTACCGGTAGAATGCGCGGCATGACAACAAAAAAATCAAACAGTACTTTATTGCCATGACATGACGTATGTTTGGATGAATTGGGTTATTCTTTTTAGTTTAGTTTCATAAAACGCATCAACCAAAAAATAAATTATTATTGACATAGACAAACTAACACTAAAATTCACTGAATAGTATCTACGAAACCTGCTATACCATTAATAACAATTTAAATAAATGCAAGATAATCGTATCGGGTTTAGGTAAGAGCTATTTTTGAACAATGACAGCAGCGTTTGCGATTAAAAAATATATCACATTCAGGCATAAAATATAAATAAATAAACGATTTCAATGTCATTATAAAGCATTTTTATGTATTTAAGTGAACGGATGAAATAACACAGAATCAACGTATATTGTGTCGAATAACAAAAATACATACCTATTCGTAAAATCTGGCCGCGTTCGAACAGGATGATAAAATTGACCCACTTATAAATTTTGAATGTCACAAATACAGAACATTTCACTACTTTTTAATCCGAAATATAAAATATCGACCGGAGAGACGCAGTGCACAACCAGCCGAAGGAACCGTTTACACAAATTGCTAGCGTAGTATTTTGTTGTCCACGACAACGTCGATAAAGCAGGAAAAGATCTTACCGACCGAGCGAGAACAAACCCTTTCACCGTGAACCGCAAGCAAATCTTTGCGTAGATGAATTTCTCCTAGTGAACGCCTACTTCTCTAGATCATAAAATATAGTATAAATATTATTGCTAATTTTAAACAATTTAATTAGTATAAATATTAACTGATTAAAAGCCACATGAATGACGGAAAGCATTATTTTCGGCGGAATACTAAAATTTTCTCTATCGCCTGTTATTATCACTATCCTTTATTATCATAAAGCACAAATCTATGTTTGAATCAAATATACAGTATTTGTAATAAAACATTTCCTAATCATAGTTGATAAAATCTAATAACTGAGAATAATCGATCAATTTAAATATTTTTTTTTATACAAAATGATGGATTTGCGATTATTATTGTACATATTATTTTTTACTCACTTACAAAAGTACAGACAAAATTGTGTTACTACTGCCATCTATTGAAATACGAATAAATTCACACAAGGAAGTGCGTAATAATTAGGTTTGCGTACAAGCTTACTCTTTTTTTTTTATAAAGTCTTGAACCCTTTTTGGATTTGCAGATACACATTAAAAATAATAGAATTATAATACAACAATAATAAAAAATAATATAGTTTTCATAAAGTTACTTTCAAAGTTCATTTAAATGTGTAAAAAGGTATGTTTAAAAATGATGTACTACTAAATTATTATATTTTCATTATAATGTATAACTATGGTCAGTAAAAATAAGTCCTGTGAACACATTTAAGTATAATTTCTGATTTGTTATTATCAGAGTAAAAAACACAAATTGTATATTTGTTAAGTAGAGTTTGTTTTATCATTCATTTATAGGTGTGTAAAGTGTCCATAGTTTGTTTTTAAAAAATAGTGAATAAATCTGACTGCACTCAACTGGAGTATTGGAGAACTACATAAGTCAGTAAAATTGACTGAGTGCGCTCAAACAAATCTCCTATAAACAAAAACATTAGTGATTGATCGATTCACAAAGAAGCGATCGGTATAAAATTAACATATCACACACTGTGAATATTCGACAAACCAATTAAAAAGTGACAATTTCTTATAGATACAACTTGTGAATTGTTCATATATACAATCTGAGGGGGTATGATAGAAAGACCCTATGAATAAGGAAAGGAAGTAAGGAATAAGGAAGTAAAAGAAAGTATTTGATATGTTTTAAGTGTATAGTAAAAATATATATTATTATGAACTAAATTGTGTGGTAACTACTATTTAGTGGAGATATTGATTATACTGCAAGTAGGCATTACTAGTGTTCATTTTCATCTTGAGTACTTCCAATGTAGCTTCGCAGAGGAAAATATGAATGACTATACATTCACTGTTGCCATGCAGTTTTAAGTTCAGACCAACGAAAAAAATACAACCTTAAATATGGCACACATAAGATTTTTAAAAAATAACTATTTGTAACGTTACCCAAGTGAATTTGAATTTGATATCCGTTTTCAATGTTAGAGTATATGGAAATTTTTCTTACTACAAAACATTTTTCTTACTTAGGTTATATTTAAAAATGCGAATATTCTATTGAACTAAAATTGTTCTAAGTGTCTTAAGGAATCCGGAACATCAGACACTATATCTTGACAGTGTAATAATTAAACTAAAGACAGTAATGTCAATATAGAGTGTAAATTTAATAAAATCTCAAGATTATATTTATGTATGAGAATGTGGGTGATAATTGACAAATGTCATTTTATAAATTATTAAATAATACATAATTTAGCATACCTCAGACTTGTGCTCATTTGAAACTGTAAATAAACAATGATCTGATCATGTAAATCGAAAAATAAATTAAATAAAAACTGGACAAATGTTTTCATATGGCGGAGACCTAACTGAGAATTGTAAAAATTGAAAAATGGGAAAAGTTTGATCCCAATAATGACACTTTCCTAGAATTTGTATATTTTTGTACCCTTTAAATAATGATAATTCTATCACAGGGAGATATAACAACTCTACATACCGCAAAAAAAAAACAAATGCACAAAAGTATCAACCATATTCCCTTATATTATTAATCAACTGTAATTTGTGTGTTTTTACCGATATTTCCGCTATTAATAACATACCTCAGCCACATTTACATCTTGCTAAAATAATTTTTCTCTTTTTCTTCAATCTCTTCAATTTAATAGAGGATCTTTTGTAAGCGCTATGACATCAGTGCAACATGCTTATAAAGTTTCAATTTTAGTTGTATATATGTATACATTCATAATTAAAACCTTTATTGTGAAAAAATATTTCAGCGTATTTATTGTAATGCAATGGTGCTTGAAAATTACTCTATACTTTAAACCAGCGTTTCTCAACATGAGTTCATATGACCCCCCTCCCATGGTTAGGCAAAAATATTTTTTTGGGGAGGCATACCAAACTCTAGGGGGGGGGGGCAAAGACGGAATAAAATTAAGATTGAATATACATTACGCAAGCTAAAAAAAGGTGAGTTCCATTTGTGTATTACAAAATGAGTTTTCTCGATCAAATGTCGGAAACGAGGTAAGCTCAGAATTTTTTAATTCAAAGAGATCCACGCCCCCCAAAATGTTGAGAAACTCAGCTTAAGCGACGTGTTCAAAGAAAATTGCCATGTGTAATTTGGCTTGCTGCTGTTATTTTAAATTAAGTATTTTGAATTACCAATGAATCATACCGTGTGTTAATTATTTCCTTACAGCTGACCACGTAAAAATCACTATGCGCACATTTTAAATGAAGATTTTTTTAAAACTGCGTGATAAAAATGACTACAGAATACATAAATAAACTAATTTCGCTGTCTCGCAGTTTAACTAATCAGTTTTAATGTGTGAACAAAACACCCGATAGAAAACCACCTAATAGAATTTAAAAGCGTTTATGTCCAAACAAAATCTAGAAATCACGGTGACACGACCTGCAAGTCTCGCGGTGGAAACCATTTCGAATTCGAGGAACCAATCAATCGCCTTAAGGTAAAATAATACAAAACAAGCAGTGACGACACTTTTAATCATCAATGAAAATGGCAGTCGAGAGGAATTTTGTTATTCTTGCGACAAAATTAAATTAAATGTACCGGAACGTCCGGATCAGAAAAAAATCTGTTTACGAAGACTCATTTTTTCAACGGCAGCCATTTCGGCCAAAGGTATTTATTATATGCTGTAAAGGTTATAATTTAATATTCGTGTAGACTACTTGAATGCTTTTCAAATCGATATTATTTATCCCCGCCTCTTATGTACATATATAAGTGTCCCGATATTTTTCAATAATAAATAATAGTGAAAAAAACCTTTCCTTTTGGTCACATATTACTGCAGTGACCTAGTTTATACAACGTTCGCTCCCAAATTGGAGCATATGGATCTTCACACTGTGAAGGTATCCACTTCGAAAGTTGACGATAGATTATTTTTCACGAGAATTATTTGTCAGACAATTCTCTTGCCAGACAATTGCTCAACCTGAAGGGCTGAATTTTTGGATTTTAAAAAAATCCGACAGATGGGCAATCGAACCAACATTCCCCAGATTGCTAGTCACGCACGCTTACCTCTACGCTATCGGAGATTACATATTAAAATATTTTATGATCAAGAAACACTTTTACTCGTGGATTCTAAAAATTGCCCTTACGAACGGTAACACTACAATAGAAATTTTATTTTAACTGCGTATTCTTTAGTAATTAAATACACTATGTGAATTATCATGTATCGACAGAATTCTAAGCTGGGGACTATTAAAACGATTTACAAAATGCTTTTATACACTGGACAACAATTAAAAATGAAGGAATTATTGTATATTAAATTTTGTAGTACTTACGTGTTATCATATTTTTTTATAATGGCACGTATTGCATGTTTCCTCAACGGTCAACTATGAAGAATAGTAACATAAATAGAGAATAATGTTTTACGGATTAAAAGAATCTGGAGACAGAAAAAAAACTGGCGGGACTAAACTGCTTCACAATTCGACTCGCCTAGAGAATATTATTTCATTAAGTTCAAATCGCGTTCGTCGGAAACCAAAAATAAGAAATAGTGGAAGTAGTCTGTTTTTGTTTCAGCCGTGGTTCGTCGGCCTGGCCTGGACATAGAGATCGATTTATCACGTTCTCAAAGACGCTAGGAAAATAATCGGAAAATGTAATGAAATAAGAAATATCTGATGCAATAAACGTTCTTGCGACGAGAACAGTGCAATGGAATTGCGCCGGCATTCACGAATCTCAGCGAACGTTCGGTGTCGTTTTGAAAAAAAAAGCACGACGTGTCCCAGCTTAGACGAAAGATAAAGGAATTTTCCACGCTCTAAATCATAGATTTACAATCTTTTTTGGTCTGCCTCAGCGCCTATTTGGGATCCATGTTGTACACACCTTCAAAAAAATCAATAGCTTTACTGCCCTGCTAAGTAAAAACACAGTGTCTTGCATCTAATTCCCTATGTAGTACTGCGTTTTTACTTAGTAGGGTAGTATGGTTATAAAACTTTTTCTTGTATTGATACTGATATTAAAAAGTCTCAACTACCGGGCGAGTACCTAATAAAACAACTGTTTGAATAGCTCGCGTTTATAATATCGACTATGGGAAGGAAAAGGACGTAGCCCCACATAGAGAAAATTTTACAGGAGGTACGCAAAACATTTATTTAATATTTTGAGCCAAATTCAAAATATTAAATAGGAACAACCTTGAGATGTATGAATGCTACAACCGGTGTTTTGTTTACTTAATATGACATAAATTTAATAATTTTTTTAAGAAAAACCAATAAAATTGACGAGGCAGAAACCCCTTTTACTGGTCGCTAATTTCACAAACTTTTAAGCTAAATTTAGACATTAATTCACCATTTTAAGCATATATCCCTTTTAAAGAGTACGTATTAAATTCTGTACATTCTGATAATCGAATAAACGCTATTTAAAAAAAATGGATTACGCCATTTTCAATTTCCATAGTCGATTTAATATTTCAAGGAACGAGTTTAGCAACATTACTGAAAATACAATAAAGTACGTTATTGCTTAAATTAAATTAAGGTTTTCGCCATTTGCATAAGCAGAGAAGCTTTCATCTTTGTTGGGAATTTCTTTATAAAATTAAATGCTTGATTATATTATATTTCAACTTCACGGAATGAGCCATTATTGCCATATTCCGATAATCTAACTTTACTAGAAAATAATAAAACATAGAACAGGCAAACCACGGAATAAATTCTGCAGATAATCAGGCGCATTTATAGAATGCATGTTTGCGAAACATTATTCATTACATTCGAGTAGTGTTGTATTGTGACATACTGGCAGACGGTGCATACAGAAGGGAGAATCCAACGGATTAATTAACAAGCCCCAATATAATGCTGATAAATGAATTGGGACACGAGATATGATTATTATTCTTACTCCCAGGCTTCCCTAGGCGGCGAGAGCGCTCTACCCGCAGTCGATTCCAAGGTCAAGCGCTCCCCTTCCTGCGGTGCGTGCGTGATAAATAGAAAACTCACAAAGTCGGGTCTACACACCAAGGTTGCGATTAGACACTGGACCGTGGTTTTCTAAGTCTAATCCCGGATTTCCCAAACGATGTTCCGCGACAATTTGAGAACGTTTTATACACTGCAACACATTTTAAAATCTTCTACGTCATATTGAAAGGCGAGTGATGATCAATCTCTACTGATGTTTATGACGCCAAGTATCTAGATACAGGCGGAAGACCATCTTTTCTCACACTGCGCGCTTGAAAGAGATTGGGCATATTGTTTTTACCTGACCGGCTGACAAGTCTTGTCAGTTTAACGACAGATGCAAAGATTGACAAAACGGTTACCTATTTATGCGAAGCAGGATTTTCTTATTGTACTGCAACGATGTTAATGTGCAGGAACAGGCTCGATGTCACACCAGATTTTAGAATTCAACTTATCAATATTGTGTCTGATATCAAGAAGATATGCAATTCAAGAACTCAAAGTCATTAAGTGCTTTATTTATGTATATATTTTTATGTTTATACTACAGTTTTATATTTAAAAATATTTAAGCAAATAATGTGTTTAATAACATTTTTATTTATTTTTATTTACTAGTAGGAATTACCCAACCTAAAAAAATGTGTTCTGTTATAATTTCCGAGCTTGCAGTGTTCTATTGGAGAAAAGTTTGGGAAACCCTGGTCTAAACCATACACAGGAGGCTACACGCGTCTTTATTAGCGCCCGTCCAATTGACCGCGTCACATATCACAATTAACCAACTCTGAACACATCACATCACTTTCAATTAAGTCAAGCCTAATCCGATGAATTTTATTTTATCTGCCTTGGATTGAAATAAACAAATAAGAATGACAAACATTCTACAATATATGCTTAATCGACTTTCTTTTTAATTTGCTACTCCTGAAAATTCCTCTTGCTCAATCAGTATTACGAAAACGTAAATAATATATCGACTCTGGAGAGGAAAACGGACGTGTCACATAAAACCAATTTTACAGGAGGCACAAACAACGTTTATTTGATGATTTTGAGCCAATCAAAACATTACATAGAGACAATCTTGAAGTGCCTGTAGACTAAAACTGGTATTTTATTTACTCAATATGATATTAATTTAATAAGTTAATGAAGAAAAACCAATAAAATTGATTAGGTGGAAGCCTTTTTTCGTGGTCGAAAATTTCAAATGCCATCCTTTTTTAAACTTAAAAGCTGAATTTAGACACTAATTCCTCATTTTCAGCTCGCATCCTTTTGATGAAACGTGTATTAAGTTGTATACATTTTGATTATCGAATAAGAGCTATTTTGAAACATTTAGAGTTACGTCCCTTTTCTTTTCTATAGTCGATATTATTTTATGTTTACTTTTTATCGACAATGAGCCAAGATACACCCGTTCCTACTATACCACGGTACTTCTACAGCACGTTGATTAATTATGACATAATCTTGCATAACACAGTTTATATAACACGATTAAAAAATAAACAATTAATTAACATTTCTGATTTGGACAACCCTAGATCATGCCATCAAAAATATATTCTATCGTCATATTCGACAATATTAATAGTAAAAGAAAAATATCCACTTTAGATATTTGCCGGAAAAAGTTGTGGCTAGAAGAAGTCCCTTGAGGAAATGTTGTACCAACGGTAAAAGACGAATACGAAAAGAAAATTAACATTTGTCGTGGTATTGGTGGAGAAGGATTTCAATACCCGGATATTCAAAAATTTAAGAAATATTGGAGGACCGTGCTTTTAATGAAGAATAACTAGTTGAATGTTAGATTAACCCAACATGATTAACGTCTAAGAAAGCAGTTGCAGATTAACAGCTATACATGTCACATTAAAACAATAAATGAAGCCCAAAGTTAGCTGAAAAATTAGGGCACACTTTATAGAAAATGATCCTATAATGGAAAGATAAAGTTCAAAGGAGAATTACAAACATATTTTGTTCCTTATCGTGAAATACATACAGATTAACACATTGAAAACAGATTATTACTCTTACACAGTTTTTAAAGGGTAAATTCAAATATTCAAATCTTCCGATAATGAAAACTTACAACCAATCTTAGAAAGGATTTGAATAAATAGGAGTGTAGGCAATAGTACTGATGAATGATCTATAATATTAAAGTATTTTAAATAAATATGTAAATGTGTATTGTTTATTGGAAAACATAAGGGATATAATTAAATTTTAAAATTTTTTTGGAACGCACAATCTAATTTTTTGTAAACTTCAAACCTCGCATAACACGGATTTGTTTTACACAGCATTTTTCCGGAAACATATAACCGTGTTATACAAGGTCCGAGTGTACTAATGCGTAATTTATATACAAGACGAAATGAAGAATCTCTAAGTCGTTAGTATGAAAATGAACAATGATTCAGCCCACAAATAATTAAACTTTGTAAACGTTCACATAGTTTATGTATATTATTGAAAGTCTACAAAAATCCAAACACGTTTATCAATAAGCATCGAGAATACAAAAAAAAAAAATCAGTCGACAGTACTGTATTAATTTATTTAATGTGTCTAATTTATCGAACTGAAAAGGGCCACGATGCATATCCTGTCTGTTTAATAAGAAGTCATGATATTATGCATTGCGAGGATTATTATCAAGGTGGTCCAATATCAAATTCGCCACAATATTGTTTCCAAAGCCACTGAAAATACACAGACATGCTATAATGACATATAGTTTGTATGGTTTTTGCATTCATCTTAAAATGTATACTCCACAATCGTATAATAGAAAACTAACTCGAGCGATAGATTGAAGTTCTAATTGAAATAACAGACGTTGGACGCTAAGCTGTAGCACATGGAAATAACTCAAAACCTATGGAATATTATTACTACATTGACATAAGAAGTTTGTGAAGAAGTTATAAGGATTTTAGGAGCATTTCAATATTAATACGACCAGCTTTATTTTTTATGAAAATAAATTATGGCATATGGAAACATATCCCTATTCTTTCAAACACAACATATTTCTGATATTAAAAAAATACTCTTGCAGACAATGATTGGTGAAAAAAATAAGCACAGCAATGCATACATAAATCAACATTATCACGTGACAGTTTTGACACCGAAGATCTCAGTATCCCCATTTTTTTATTATTCGATATTGGCCCAAAATAAAAAGTACTTACTCTTCTTGGTCTCCGACGTCTGCAGGGAAGGGGAATGGAGTCTCGTGCTGGGGAACAGGGCTTGTAGACTCAGGTTCTTCCTGGAGAGGACTCTCATAAATTAGAGTCTCAACCATAGATCCTTTGGAACTGCCAAAGGAAACCCTGAAATTTCAACAAAAAATGTGTTTACAGGAAAAATACAAACTGTTGATCGATGAGATTTATAGAGGCAGTTGATGGATGATAGACATTTTTAATTATTTGAATATCATTAATATAAGCTCTACAACCATACAAATCGACCCAGAACAAATATGGCAAAGATCTTATATTTGAATTTAATAACTAATGTATTGTTATTCAAGCGGGTGTATTAACACGGTGTTCTAAAAATATTTGATGTTTTCATATGAATTAATCAACCACAGCACAATTTGTACCATTGGTTGAAGTACTAATAGTGCAGCACATAACAAATTCAAACTCGGGTTTCAGCCTATGATAGCTTATCGAATCTTACATTAATCGCATTATTTACAACAAAAATAACTCGTTAAATAAAAAAAAAATCCGAAGGACAATGATATTGTTAACTGTTAACTTCAGGGTCGACAACCTTCTGCAATAATATAATGCTTATGCGGTACGAATTTTGATATTATATTTATATATAATATATGTAATACATTATCGAAAAAATATTATTATTGATATAGCGAGCGCAAATAACACATATGAATGAATACAAAAGTAACATCCGGGGCGATACGTGTTCATTTTTGTTTCCTAACTTCTGTTTTAGGCTTGACCAAAATAATGTGCCGTATTCAAAATATTGACCATTCAACTCCTTCAGATGCTATTTAAAGGCATGAAACACAAATTTGTATGTAAATAGCCAATCCCAGAGGCACGGAACTCAGCGATTCAGTCAATAAATGCGTCAGAAATGTCTCTAAGAAATATTAATATTACAAATACATAATTAATCTCTGGGATGCGGGCAAATAGACTATACTTGACATTTTATCGATAACGGCCGCGAAAAAATATTCTCTACCGAATTCGTTTAGTGTGGCTTCATCTTGTGTAATCTGTCTTATACAATATATCTGAGTTGATTGAAATTGTTCAAATCATTCATTGTGGATCCATCGGTGATTTAGCAGGGCAAGGTTTATAAATATACGCATTTGGTAAAATAAATAAATGTAAAACACCTAATAAATTAGACAGCCCATTTATATGTATAATAGTTCAATTGGACCCATCGGGCCATCCGACTTGGTTACCACAAGTGCGAATTTCATTGTTTTTAAAAAGTTTCGGCGTCATAGGGCGACCGTGGTGATTTCTTCACATAAATTGCTTGGCCAAATAAGTCTCCACTTTTTTAATTAGCCTTTTTTCTCATTCTATTCATGATAAATTCAGCACACTTGAGTGTGTGGCAACCTAAGTCTTGGGTAATTTATATTTACTCCCGGGATATTAACGTCGAATAAGGTAGATCGCTTCTCGATATCAGAGCTCCGGGATATTCCTGATTAAAACCAGGTGTAAGGACGGGGTGGGTGGATGGTGGGCACATTAGGTAGTTCAATTGAAAAATTTACAAAAAACGGGAACGGATTTTGCTACAAACAGTGTTTACAGTCAATAATTGAAATAAAGTAATTTAGATTTTTTTGATTAGATATAAGTTGTTAGCAACGTTAAAGAATTAAATATCACATCAAATTACATGTTTACCGATATCTCAATTTCCACTAATATATAAAATGCTTCCAGAAAAAAGAAACGGTTTCTAGTGAAATTCGAGTTTATACGATGTAAACGTTACCAAAAATAAAAAATAATTATAGGATTCATTAATTGAAGAAAAAATATTAAAATTGTCTCGTACAATATTATTCTTAATAATTAATTTCGCCATTAAAAATACATGTGTAAACTTTTTAATAGGCACCGTATGGCAACCAGACAACTGTGCACGGGGAAATATTAGGACATTTAAGCTGAATTTCCGTTATTTTAAATAATATATGCTAACAACAAAAAAAGAATGTGAAATTAAACGAATTTTACCTTTCAAGTAAACTTGTCATAATAATGTGAACTGCATTTTTACGAACCGCGTGTACATTAGTTTAGCACTGAATACTTCTTAAACTCCAAGGCTGATTAATACTTTGGATAATCTGTCTGATTTTATCTGATGTTTCTAGGAAGACAGACCACTTGCATAATGCATAGCTAATTTTGTCAATATTAAAGCACGACTAATCCGCAATCCGTCTCCCAAGGTATGTTTGCTATTTATTGGCAGTTAAGTATACAGTTATTTATTACTGGCATTTTCTTCAATTTTGGATCTACATGTATATAAATCTAACTCTACTATTATTAGGTAAATTCAATTGAAAACATTACATCTCTTTGTGCGCAGTGTGCGGAGATGTCTTGTGCATAGATGTCATAGAACCGCACCGTAATACACAGTTATAGACATCTGAATAATCATATACCTGATTTAGCTTCCGGCTGAAGCAACTATGTTAAATACAAACAATACATGAGTAAACTAATCAGTTACAGGTAAAAGTATCTAGTAGTAGTAAAGATATCGACCGTGTAAAGGAAAAATGACGTAAGCCACTTAGAACAAATTTTACATGAGGCGCAAAAAACGTTTTTTTGGTGATTTTGGACCAAAGACCAAAAAATATATAGACACAACCTTGAAGTGCATGAAGAACTGGTGTTTATTTACGCAATATGATATTAATTTAATAAGTTATTTAAGAAAAACCAGGAAACTTGATTAGGTGGAAGCGCTTTTTCCTGGTCGCCAAACTGATAGGTTATATTTTGTTTCAAATTTAAATATGTTAAATTAGTACACTAATTTGCCATTTTTAGCTTACATCCTTTTGATATAACGTGTATTAAGTTGTATACATTGTAATTATCGAATAAAATAATTTTTAGAAAAATTGATGGGTTACATCCTTTTTCCTTTCCTCAGTCGATGTAGTTAAGGGTTGAAATAGCATGCTAATTCAACACGCTTCCACGCGACTTAATATTGTTTTATATTATTTTAATGGGTGGGGGAAACTTTCTTTCTATCTATGGAATAAGCTATTCATAACAAATAGCTAAGTAAATATTTAGAAGTCAAGCATTGGCACGTTACCTAAACCATTTCGATCAAGAAACTTAAAAAACCGTTGATATGAATTGAAATGGAGGCAGGGTGAATGGGTTCTACTATACATTAGTTTAGAAACTGTGCAGATGAATAGTTTAGTACTATGCTTTATTATATTTCAAATTCAGATGCGCCGTGCATCTCGTCTTTTCTAATTTTGTACGTTAAAATCTACCCAAAACCTCAATGGGCCACTTGTAATCGTACAATCCGTTATAGGTTGGCTACCCCTGATGTAGTTGGAAGTGAAAAAAATCTTTTGACCCTCATGAGTCAAGGATCGAAAACGCGAAAAATAAAAGGCTCTATTCTAATATAACTCAATTGATGTGGCTGTATACAAAGAGAAAAAACAACCATGAAGCTGAAGCAGGCGGGAGGAGTTCGCGGGAAACGAAAGGAAAAGAAGGCCATTCCTAAAGTGCCCGATAAGCACAGTTTTATTGTATATACTACCAACATTGAAGGGAAAATGATTTTCCAACTCACATTATAATGGAACAATAGTTTTTTTTCTGTGAATCTACATCCTGTCTCCCCGGTATCGTAGAGATTAGCGTGCACGCATAGTGAACCAGGGAATGCGGGTTTGATTCCAACATCTGTTAGATTTACAAAAAAATTAGGACTGGATGCTAGGCATTTAGGATTGGGTTCATCAACCGTCGGTAAACAATTCTCGTGAAAAATAATCTGTCAAGAAGTCTTCACACTGTGTGGATGTATATGGTATTAAAGAAAACTACACGCCCTGGAGAAGTATCCATAGATTATTATTATAACCGATGATCACAACGACAAATCACGGCACAGAAAGAGCCTCATCCACGCACATTAGTTTATTTGATAGGTATTATTATAAAAATAGGGATTAAATAAACGTGTTATTAAAAAAACTGTATGGTAATTCATTGTTAAATTACAAGCGGGCCAAACAGGGAGACATCGTTTGCATGATCCATTGAAAATTTTTCTTTTTTAACGTGACTAACAATATCCGTACTTTGGTCGCGTGGACTACAGTTATGTAGCCTCCAAAGATGTAGGTAGGACCGAAGCGTGTAAACAGGCGTCCTTTGCACGTGGCTTTTGCAATTCGCAATTCCTGTCCCTCGAGTCTTTTCAAGCCGCTTTTTTACCATCGTTTATTCATTACAGAGCCCATTCATACTTTCTTTTCAATATATGAGAGTCAACAAACGTTAAACGTTTTCTCCTATGACTGCAGTATTGGAGTATGATATCCTGTATGGATGAATAATGAGAGATCGAGTACATTATAATGCAGCGGTTCCGAGACTAGAAGCTCTTATTGTTGGCATAGTTTACTACATATTTACCAAAACATATATATTGTATAAAAAACCCTTTCCACGCCACGTTATTTCTGAATCATATAAATAAAGTAGATTCTTCATTTTACTAGGATTTCGAATGATCATAAAGCCAAGGCTGATTTTGCATCCCATAAAGACGCATTTTTAAAAGAAAAATTAAATTCGCCAGTATTTTCTACGTACAATGATATTTTCGTAATCAATATGATGTATGTATAAAATACTAAGTTAAATAATAATATGGCACTAATGGCACAAGAGCGCCTCCAACCCATAGCGCGGCACTGCATAAAACAATTCAAATAATTTTTCAATGCACGATGATGAACATATTATATACGCTCACTGAAAGGCCAGAGCTTCAACAAGAAAATAGCGTACTGAATTGACAATGCTATTTCGCTAATACTTCAACTATCGGGAAATTATCGGTAAAGAGGCAGCTAGCTACACATATGGTCAAACCCCATAGGCTCTAAATTCAACATATGAATGATAAGTTTTATATCGATAAATTCGACGTGGTGCAAAACTTTACTGCACTATCGTCTTTAAATTATTTACGAAAACTGTGAGTACATAGTTAAATGATCAGGCGTATCAATTGGTTTCCAAACACATTTTTGAACACCTCGACTGAAATGTTGTGGGAGGCCTCTTTTGAAGACGACCAGAGCCTTTAAATAGTCTTTTTAGTGCGATTGAAGGTTTTGTTTTGAGTAATTAGTATTTATTACCGGGAAATCCTATGACAAAAGGGAAAACGGCTGATTCAAGACGGTGCAGGTGGACACAATTTAGTACTTTAATAATTAATAATAATTATTGTGGTTTAATACTGGCATGTATACTAAAGTTAGTAGGCAAAGGGTTTAAATGATAATATTATACATCATTAATATTTTATCTCTCCTTTCCATATTTCAAATAACATTCTTATCAACGATAACATTGAAGAGGTTATCCACAAAAATAAACGAATTAGCATGTTATATTCAAATTATCGGACATGTGTGCAATTATGATATTATTTATCATTCAAATAATATGTATGTAAAATGCGAATTTATAAAAATGGACAATAATAGAAGCTTTATACTAGTATATATTATCATAAAACTGTCTTCGGCGGTATTGACAATATAAAGTATCCCAAATATTGATCGGTAATTTAGAATTTAAATTCATGGTATATAGAGCACCCACATGATATCTATATTCTCTAATATATCTATCTATCTATCTAATAAAATCTAGTTCGCAATCTTTTTTAGGTGATGTCTTGTAAGCCTGAACCAAAATGGATCCATGCCATGAATTATCATGAAAAATCCATGGCTATTTAATGATTATATGAGTCGATTATGCAACATCAGGCAAAGAGCAATTCACAAAATAGTGTGCTTGATTACTAAACCAATCTGGGCGAGAAATGTATGGTTGTTTTCTAAAATGTGTAATTACGTAAATACTTGCGTACGAAAAGAGTGACTTTTCATAATAGTTTAGACATAAAATATCTCTTGCGTAACATTACAATACATTATAATAAAGGGTTTTCGGTGCATACATTGCAAGTTGTTACGTACATTCCGCGGAAAAATCAATTTATTCCGAATGTAACATATATATATCTAAAAACGTGTTAATTTTGTATTTAGACAGTGAATGCTTTCTGCAAAACGATCCAAAGCGCTGAGCGAAGCAATAAGCACGTGCCGCCCCCAGATTTCAGTTAATTAAATTGAATCAATGTCACACGAGATGTCACTGTGAAACACGTATCTTCATTCATTTCATTCAGTAGCTAATAAATTAAATGATCTGTAATGTGCCACCATGTCTTCTGCACGATGTGGACGTTTTTCTTTTTCAGAAAACGTTAACAATGCCATTTTAAAGAGAAATAATAATTATATATTATATTATGATTCGGCAGGCTAATTACAATAGTTATGTAACTATTTAGGTAATGACACCATTTACAAGGCAAAGCATATTAAAATAGATTCTGGCAAATTGGATAGTTGCTAAATACTGTTGACAAGATCTATCCGGCGAAAATATGACATTATGGTGTGGTATGTGAATATACAAGAAGATATATCTTATCTTGCGCCAGACATTCCAGGCTTCGTGTGACTTTCAATTGTATCATCACTACCAGGTGTTCAAGGATATTCAAACTTCGTTGATCCGTTATCTTATCTCCTCAAAAGAACCACGAAGCCACTAATTACTGATAGACTGAAATTGAAACGTCGGACCTGACTCGGCGACATACGGATGTCTCAATAAAGTTTAACCTGACCCATCTATTCTTCAAGCCGACCGGTTTTGGCATCCTGAAAGGCCGCTAAATACTATCCATACAATGTGGATGCAGGAATGGCCTGGGAGGACGCAACAATGCTGGCGGGTGACAGGTATTCTTTGAGGGGATTTGTGTTCATATGCTCCATTTGGGGAGCGGATATGGCAGAAGATATTCGAGTTAGTTTTATAGTGTGATTTCTAATTATTGTATATTATCACTACTGGGTGGTTTTGTATTATGGATGATATTCATGTTACATGTGTATTTGGTCCTGAGCTATGGAGCGAGAGGCAATTCTGTATACCGCGTATGTTAGAAGTTTGTATTATGCATACCAGAGTGAAAATAGTGCTACAGGAAAATTTTCCTCCAACTTGCGAAATACTTAAAATTATCAAATATATAAATAAAAAAACCATAAGACTCTGATGTTTGATGTCGTTTACGTTCTACAAATACTTTTTAACACAGAATGCATTTTGACTCCAAGACACGCGTGAAAAAAACTGCTTTTCGATTCTTTTTATGGAGGATTAAGGATTTCGTAGTTATTTTACATACATATATAAATGCTTAAGTTACATTCCAGTCAGTCGGCCAAGATGTATGAAATCACTAATTTGCTAGTATATGTGCATGGTTTAATTTTATAACAATTTTCGTAGAAAAATTGATTGAATTGTATGAATCCTAACAATGTCTTTAAATAGTTCAGCGTGTATCGACAATGATGAAATTCGTTGACAAGTCGGGCACAAAACGTACGCGTGGTACAATGTAAATTGGAGCATTGTGCTTTCACAATGAACGACTCTTGGACATTCAACAATTTAAGTGCTTTGCATTCAATAAACCAATTCGATACTGCACTCATATAAATTATCATCTGACGGACACATCACTCCGCGAGGTGGGTGCGGCCGCTGCCTTTTCATACACCGGCAGGCCATTATTGAGGATATGAATGGGCGTCAGTTCTTTAATTTGCAGGAATAAACGCAGTACACGGCTTGCTCACAATAAATAAATTGTATCATTAATTTCCTACCATTGAAACGAACATAGTACGATCGCGTAGAATGCCCATTCTCAGAGCGAGGGATCATTTAATTTGAAAGTAAACAATCACATTGTATTTTTTGTGAATTGTTAAAATTTACATTAGTTGAGAACTAAAAATATCTCGATTGAAATCACAAAAAACAGTTCGCATCTGGCGCCACCAGCAACGCCATTAAACCACTGCGGGAAACAAATTTCTGTCGACAACCTCGGTTATTTTCATTTGATGTTCAAAATATCTAAATTAATCATAACTATAATATATTACGTTAACGTTTCATATGAAGTTAAAAGAGATCACAGTATAGTAAGATGGGATCTCCCACTGTCATCCTGACATCTTGTGAAAGACGTTAACCGAGCTAAACAAAAACGAGAAACCTTGAATACGTAGTATTATTTAATAAAAAGAGTTCCGAGTAAATATTGGGGCGGAATGAAGCTCACAAAAATATTGAGCTTAAAAGGGAGTCACAAGCCAAAAAAAGTTGAAAAGCCCTGCTTGGATGGTGCCTGAGTGCAGGTAACCCTCCTATAAAACGGTGTCATACAAATGGTTTCGCTCCTACGTGACAAAAAATTGTGGAAACCATTGTATAACACGGCAACATACAACACGGTTTCATGAAAATAACTTGAGAAGTTGTGTTATACATCAAGTCGATTTCGAGGAGAAGAGTAGTGATGTTGATTGTGAAATTGATAAATCAACTTTTTTTAAATTACTCATAAAACATAATCATTTTTCACAAATACAGATCCATCCGATGAGAGAAGCCGAAATTTCAAAAGGAAGCTGCAAAATTGCCTGTCTCCATACCAAGAGATTCACAACGAGCATTTAAAGAATAGCAGAAGACACATATAGTGAATATGATTCAAAGAGCGAAGATGATATCAATTAACCGAAAAAAACGTTTACGTTTAATTGTATCAAGCAGTGATGAAGAAGCAAATTATTTAATTGAGGCGTAATAAATTGCATTTTGTATTGCTTGGCCCTAAAAATATTCCGGCATATTATTATACTATGAAATTTGACGCGTATTAATATTTACACATTCTATTGGATTTTTATGCATTACATTCATGTTAGAGCATGGTACTAAATATATGAGCCACGTCTTTCTTATTTTATTTTTTACTCCGATTGGTGCAGAAGATATTACTATTTTTAACAATTAAGATCCTGATTTAGTTCATATCATTAAATACATCGGAATGTTACATATGGGATACACGGTCACTACCATCGCAACTGGAAAAGAAATTCTACATGCGAGTTTATCAATCAATCAATCCATATCTGCTGTGGAAAGGAAAAAGGACGCAACCCACATATAAGAAAAATTACAGAAGCACAAAAAAGTTTATTTAATGATTTTGAACCAAAGTCAAAAAAATATTAAGCCACAACCTTAAGTGCAGGAAGACTAAAACTGGTATTTTATTTACTCAATATTGTATTTATTTAATAAGTTATTTAAGAAAAACCAGTAAAATATATTAAAATAGATAGAATAAATAAGGTGGAAGCCCCATTTCCTGGTCAAACATTTCACAGGCCATAATTTTTTTTGACATTAGTATGGCATTTTAAGCTTACATCCTTTTGGTATAAAGTGCATTAAATTGTATATATTTAGATTATCGGATAAAAGCTAATTTGAAAAATTGAGGGTTAGGTCCTTTTTCTTTTTTACAGTCGATATAAAAACAAGCGCCCAGAATGAAGTCATTTTTTTCACATATCGCTACCAAAGAGGAGCATATAGATCTACACAATAGGTATAAAGGAAGTAAATTAATCAATAGTATTTGAAAGAAAATAACGTGTAGATTTTAATTTTAATGCAGTTATGATATTAAAATATAGAATTATCAGTGTATAGCAATCTACAACATTCATGGATTATCGCATAGTATATAGTGTAATGCAGGGTTTCCCAAACTTTTTCTGTAATGGAACACTTTGTAAACCCGTAAATTTTAACGGAACAGTATTAACATAGTTGCATTCTATTATAATATCTGGTGTGACGTTGAGCTTTTTCCTGCACTTAGACTTCCTTGCATCTTTATCAGGTTTATCAGATGTATGAATAATATTTATTACCGTGGCTAATCGTTCTGACAATCTTGGCAACTGTTTTTAAATTGACAAAACTTGTCAGCCGGTCAGGTAAAAACAATATACCCCATCTCTTTCATGCGATACATAGATACTTGACATCATAAACATCAGTGAAGATTGATCATCACTCGCCTTTTAATATGAAGTAGAATATCGTTGGATGTGTTGTTAGTGTATAAAACCTTTCCAAATTATCGCGGAACACCTATTCAGGTTCAGCGGAATATAGTTTGGGAAACCTGGGTGTAATGGATAAAAGGCGGTTATAGACATGCGACATATAATATGAAACACTTTATAAAGAATTTAATACAAATAATAAGAAATTGGTAATAATAATTGATGGATTTCCAAAATACTTATCCCACCGGGGCAAAATTTAAAGAAGGTTTTGTGGAAAAACTTTTTCGTTGGTTCAAAACAATAACCAATGAATATGAAAAGCGATTTTTTACGATATATGACCTTTGTATCGGTTGCATATATATATTGTGCAATAACACCGTCGACCTATATAAATACAACGTGAAAATGTAATCTTTACACAGCTTGTTTTCCAGGGAAATATCATATTTCCAAGCAAAATGTAAATACGTAATAAGTAGCCGATTATGTAGAGCAAAATTTTCTTACGTGAAAGAATCAGCGCTCGATACGATTGTGGCGAGACGTGGCACTATTAAAACAAAAATTCAAGACGACATTTTTTTATATACCATGTTTGCTCCGAAAGTGGAGCATATTGATCTACACAGTGCGAAGATATATACTCCTAAAGTGGAGTATATGGATTTCCGCAATGTGAAAACGTCTTGACAGATTATTTTTTACGAGAATTGTTTGACCGACAATTGCTCAATCCAATGGGCATCCAGTCCTACACTTTTGGATTATAAAAAAATCCGAGGGATACGGGAATCGAGCCTGCATTCCCTGGATCGCTAGGCGCGTACGCTAACCTCTACGCTACCGATGCGTCTTGGCATCTTCAGGGTGTATATGAATTAATGGAGCATCCTATATCGTCGCCAAATTGCACGTATCTTGATTTTCCGTATATTTTTACATAAACAGATATTTTTATAAGACGTGCTTAAATTGTGTGTTGGTATAAAAATGTGCCTATAATACAAAAGATTGCAAAAAATAAAACTTTACTTTACAAAGTGACTAAAATCAAAAAATCAAGATACGTGTTCCTGCAATAATGGCGACGATATACCAAATTTCACTTAAGGTTTACACAACTAGAAATTAAACGAATTTAATTAAAATATTTACATTTGTATGTCAAAAGGTGAATAAATGTTAAATTTGATACACTACGAATAATCTCAAAACTAATGGAATACTTACTATACTATATGTGAAAAACTGCTGGTGACTATACAAGACTTTGTAATAATATTTTTAGATAAAAAGATTTTGCACCATACCACATTGATTAACATTCTAATATAGCCATTAAAATTATTTACAAAAAAAATTCGTACACTGAAATAAACTATTCTGCCCAGTCCGCGGTTTTTTTCTAAAGCGAATTTAAAGTCAGCCAGTTATGATAGATTGCGAGTTAGTCAAATCCACAAATAGTTAAATACATTACATTTTTTGCTATAATAAATTACAAGTATTGCTGAGGATATGGGTATTCTTTATTTCAATGCATAATATCTGTAGTATGAAGACTAGTGACTGTTATATTTAAGTTAATGCGAATTATTCAAACTTTTATTTTTTCAGATGTAAAAATATCGATTTATAATTAAGAATAAAAACAAATAATTTATAATGACATGTAGGGTATTATTATTGTTATTATGCCATCGGTATAATGAATTGTTATACATACTTATTTTCTTCGCGAAACACATATAAGCTTAGTAATATTAATATCATAGTTGCACAGTGGAACGAAGAAACCTTACAAAATATGTACTCGAAAGCATCAAATTAGACATCCATCCGTACACTTTGCCCTCTTCTGATAAATATAAGTTGATCGACCGAGCTAAAACAGTTGTATGAAGAATTTCTCTTCGACTAGAGAAACATTCGCGAAACAAATTACCTTGAAGGTAATTAATTAATCTTACGAAAGCGAAGCCCCGACCGCTGGAACATCTACATATATAATTAACAGAATTCTGAAAATTGAAAACACTTTCCATTTTCCATTTTGAATGTGATTAAAACTAATTCGCTAAATAATAAAAGATACAAAAATATTTTCAAAAATTACTTCTTCATCGATATCCGTTCGCTAAGTCGTGCATATGTATCCAGTCGCCCGCCAGTATTTTTGCGCTTTACCAGCTCATACCTATTACCTTCTCCTGCAGGCCTTCCAGGCTGCCGAAAACTAGTTGGCTTAAATAATAGACAGGTTAGGTTAAGACTTTTTTGAGGTGTCCGTTCATTTATCTCCTCGAACCAAGTCATACCATCATATCCTTAAATAAAAATACCATTGCCTGATGGCGCTTGATCGCCTTCAAACGATTTCAATCGACTTCGATCGATTTCAAACTTAAGACTAGTTTTCTCCTCCACCGTTCGCTATGTCAAACGTGAGGCGTTCTTCATACTACATATCCGAAATGTCCCGAGAGCAGTTTCCCAAGATCTTAGTTGGCGTGCACTATACTAGAGTGTATAGTGCACTATGCACTATACATAATTGCCAATTGAGTATTGATTGTTGACATCAATTGGTATTAATATATTTTTTTGAAATATATTAAAACCTTATGATACGTTTATTTCCATGATGCAAAATTTTCCGTATTAATCAGACATCAGTTAAACGCAATATAACAGGCGGTATTTTGCTGCTGAAAACCCTCATTATTCTCCATCTGTTTTTAGAATAGACACCTTCCTTACACCATTTTTTTATACATTGTCATACGTATTTATCAAGCGAATTATTATTATCGATAATTGACGAAGTTAAAAGCAAATTTGACACTATACAGTGAGTGCAAGGCGTTAGATTCGCCGAAATAAATATAATCTAAATTATGTCTGATACATTACGATTTCATGCAAGATTTAAGCTATTAATTAAATTTAATACGATAAATCGAAGGAACAAACTGTATCAAACGATAACATTCCAATGGTTAAATGGGCGATATTAAATATTTACGTTGATAAATATTTATTTGACTGCGCAATAAATAAATGATTAAATATCAAATCTCTGTAACATGTTACTTCTGTGAATAAATGTGAGCTATAATTGTACTACTGTCTGCCAATAAGAATTTCGGAAAATCAAATAAATACTTAATTTAATACTTTCCTATGAATATGTGAATGTTTAAGATTAATATAATATGAGTGACTCATTTCAATGGTTTGATATGGATAGTGACATTTTTACTTGTAACCCCCTCAATTAACAAACCGTTAGTATTGTATATAACGTTTAGGTGAATTTACTTTTTAATATATTTAAGCAAAAAAATATGCAATTACGAGCAAACAGTGCCCGTATATATTATCGAAAGTTATGATCACCAACCTTTTATCAAAAAAAAATCGACCATCTTTATTGCGATCTGTTTTCGATTTCATAGGAATACTATTATCACTTGAATCTCTGATATCGGGCCAAACCGATACCCCACAAGACCGTCTAAGCTACGCCAAATATTATATACATATTGCTATATTGGTATGACCTGCTAACACCTACAGTCGTCAGATATACGTGTGATATAAGTAACTATTATACATCAACACCAAACTTCGGTAATCGAATCAATTGATAAGGTAATACCAGAAGGGTTATAATATCTGGTTTAAATCTAGAACTGATAAATACTATATTTTGGAAAATTAAGACACAGGATTAGACATATCGTCGTCAATACTCCAGGAACATGTATCTTCCGTTGACCAAAGTTAAAAATACGCTTTTTCTTTAAAAATATAAAGCTTAAAAACATAGTTTCTTTGGAGGATTTATTTATAAGATATATTTACATAATTTCAAACATAAATGAGAATGAATATTCTATACAAAATATCAATTATTCCTTATTTTAAAACCTTAAGCCAATAACAATAGTAATATTTTAAAACAGTAATTACACATCCCAGAAATGTATAAAGTAGTAAACTCTTACCTGTTTTAAAAATAATTTACCATTGAAACGTTTGAAACACATTGTTCCCGCTATAGAAATGTGTCAACTTGCGTGGTTTTGCAATAAATTAAAAATAGCAGATGGTATTGCATAAATGAATAAATGCATCCTGTGAATACAATAATGTGCCAATGATACAAGAGATGGGAAATAATAAGAAAAATCACTTTCACCAAAAAGTGGAGTTACGTGTTCCTCCAATATTGACGACGATATTTATAATATGCGCATACAGTTCATAACGGGAATCGAAAATATTTAAGAACAGCGAGCGAGTGTACAGATACTCGTACTCTTACATCTATATAGTATTTCCGAATTTACACGATAGGAACTTATAATAATGTGTATACGTAGGCTCTCTGCCAAGTTTTTAAAATGCGTGAGTGTCAATCGTACGTAATAACTAATAACATTAATAACTTACTGACGTACAATATTATTGACTGGACTACGGATTTGCCGGAGTCAATACACATCTTTTGAAACTATTGCGAACCGGAGAGCGAGAGAGACAGACCACTCCTGAATATTATGGTGTATCTGACATGGCTGATCAATGCGAGAAACTAATTGCACCGACCGATAACAGCCTCGCCTTATTTTCTTTTGCGATTTTATATTTAAGCTCGATGATTGAAAATCCAATGAACCCGATAAAAGTACACGCATCAAATTCGCAGAAATTATGGATAAATAAACTTTTATTTATTTATAACACACTGTATATAATAATGTAAAATTCAGTATGATAAAAGCGAGAGGCATATTGCAACCAACGATAACAAACCAAACCTTATTTTAGTCGGCGATTTTATAAATACGAGTAATGATTAAAGTTTAAATGGCTATGCAATGAATGCACGGCGTTAAATTCGCTGAAATAAATATAATTTTAATTATTTCTGAT